>JACEFZ010025474.1:0-32709 GCA_014155875.1 Cepaea nemoralis
CTACATAGAACATGTACTTTTATATGGATGTGAAGCCTGGACAATGAGCTGACAATCTGAAAAACATCTGATGGCTGTGGAAATTTGGTTTCTGAGAAAAATGCAAAGAATACCATGGACAGCCAGAAAGACCAATGAACAAGTTCTTCAAGAAACAAATGAAGATCGAAAACTGATTAGAGACATTAGACGTAGACAGTCACAATTGATTGGTCATGTTATGAGAAGAAATGTCTTGGAGAACTTGGTGACGACTGGCAAGATCGAAGGGAAGAGACCAAGGGGAAGACCGAGAAGTAAATACCTGGATGGCTTGGCCACATGGCATGGTCGGGACAGAAACACGGAGCTTATCCACGACTCTGGTGATCGAGTGAGATGGCAGAACATGACCGCCCAAACTTACCGGCTTGGCGCATGATGGATGGATGGATGGGATAACGACACTCCCGTATATATTTCTGAGGTTTTTTGTTTTAATTAAAAAGTGCAACACAGACAAAGACACACACACATATATACACACACACAGACATACACACACACCTACCGTACAGTTCCCGCCCATGGCAGCACTGTTGTTGCCAGGTATGTCCCATTGTTGAAATCGGTAATGTCGGCACTAATGCTGTGTTTAAATTGCACATCTTTCAGCCAGACTTTGATCCTGTCTCCCCCTTTCAACCTTGGTCTGCCATCGCCGTCAAACATTTTGATGACGAAGAACACAGCGTCGCCAACAACGAATGTCGTGCTTAACCAAAAAATAACATGTACAAATTTGTTTAGTTTAGTTTAGTTTAGTCGTTGGATCAACATCACAGCACACGGTTTAACCCATAAGTGCTCCAGTCTCCTTCTAACTCAAACCTGAGTCTGGAGAAACTCAGCTCAATGCACGGACTCCGTTGCATCGGCGAGGATCCTGAAATACTTTGGGTAGATTTTTAACTCGAAATTTTGCCCGGGCAGCGCCGTTAGGCTACTCTTTCTCGATTTCCAACTACCAAGAGATTTTTTTACGTGCGCAACAATACACACGGGCGTCCGATCTCACTACCCAGAAACTAGGGGAAATTTTATTACTGGAAGTCCAGGTGGATTTTTTAAATAAATCCAGGCCCTCACCGGGGCCTGAACCCGGGACCCCCAGCACTCGAGGCGGACACCATACCTCGAGACCACTCAGCCCCCCACACATTTGTTAAGAAGCCCAATGCACTGATAGTTGATAGATGCACACTCAATCTCAATTAGGTGCCGTCTCCGCAATGAAGGTTGGCTGCAATGGATCTCCAACACTGTCTCTTGCCTTGACTGTACATTCTGTCAGGCTGATATTCGTCCATCTCTTAGTGTTATCCTCCACTTCTATCGTTGTCTACCTCTTGCTCGCTTGCCCTCAACCTTGCCTTTCAGTATGGTTTTTATAAGAGTATCATGTCTTTTAACGTGGCCAAAATATTTAACTTGTCTCGTCTTTATTTTGTTCATCAACTCTCTCTCTTCATTCCCAGTTTTTCTAGGACCTCTGCATTTGATTGTTTTTGTTTCCATGAAATACGACCTATTCATTTGCATATCCACATCTCCAGGGCTTCTATGTGACTTAGTATTTTATTATCACTAGCCTCCTCTCTCTGTGGCTAAGGGCTTGCGAACGCGGTTTGTGAGCCCGTATACCCGGGTTCGAAACACGGCAGTGCTGGTTTTTTCGAAAAAGGTATAAAGGGCCGGTCGTTCAGAAAGCAATGGCAAACTACTGAACGTAACACTTGCCTAGTACATCAACAGCAGCTGAAAATGCTGGTGTTGACTGCAACGTCCCGTAAGGGATACACAACAAAACATAGCCTCCTCTCATGATATGACTACATAGCATATTAGTATATTTTCCTCTTTTATTATAGATGTGTGTAGTGGTTTACTATCACTGGCCCTTTCTGATTATATGATTGTATTGCATATTTGCCTCTCTGTTACCACGAGCTGGTGATCGAGTGAAATGGCGAGTCATGACCACCCACGCTTTCTGGCATGGCACATGATTGATTGATTGTTATAGATGGGTATAGTATTAGTGACTATGGTGACCCAAGTTTGTCGCAATATTTGTCTCAGGAACCACATCTCTGTTGCTTCCAGTAACCAAGTATCCATGAGGATCAAAGGACAACTCTGCGGCTGAAACAGAGCAGGGCACTCAGTTGTAATGACAGTCGGACATTTTTGTCAAAGCCAGGAGTAAAAGACCTCCGTGTGAATGCGGAAGACAAAGGGAAACTAGCACATTATCTTCCCAAGAGTTCACGACTTTTCCTAATTCATTTGGTTTAGTTTTATAAAATCCCATATTATCTCGTGAGTAACGCAGCTGCACGAGATTCGGTAGCGGATCGCGCCGCGTTGGTTACTTACGCGGGTATGTGAGCCGGTCGCTCAGAAAGCAACGACAAACTACTGAGCGTAATCTTGCCTAGTACATCAACAGCAGCTGAAAGATGCTGGTGTTGACTGCAACGTCCTGTAAGGGATATATATATATATATATATATATATATATATATATGCGTGTGTGTGCCCGTGTGTGTGTGTGTGTGTGTGTGCGTGCGTGCGTGCGTGCGTGCGTGCGTGCGTGCGTGCGTGTGTGTGTGTGGTATTCAAAGTGTGAGACACTGTTACCCGTGATCTGCGAAACGAATCAGGGGACGGCGATTGATAACACTAGTCAATAACCAAAATGTACTGGATATGAATATATCTGAATAACGAAGACACAAACATTAGATTGCACGATGTATTGCTTGGCTTATTTCGCTGCACCTCATCAGGTACATACTGCAGAATTCACACAATATAAAGTACAATAACTAGATACATCCTTCAAGCTGAAATATACACATGTCCGCACAGTAATGTCAGTTGCTACCACGGTAATTTTAATTTGACTAACATGTCGCTGCTTTCCCTGGCATAGGAGTTAACGTCTTTCTCCGTAATCCCGTATATTCTCGTGAGTAACGTAACCTGCGCGAAAATCGGTAGCAGTTCTCGCCGCGTTTGTAACTTACAGGGTATGTGAGCCGGTCGCTCAGAAAGCAATGGCAAACTACTGCCTAGTACATCAACAGCAGCTGAAAAATGCTGGTATTGACTGCAACGTCCTGTAATGGATATGCAACAAAAAATATCTTTCTGTTTGCACAAAACTGGCCTATGTAGATTAGGGAGGCCGACATACAGGAAACTTCCCGCTTCATCGATTGCTAGGCATGTGTTGGAAAGCGGTCATGTGATTGATAGAGACAGTGCCTTTCGTGTGCTGTTTAACACACAAAGTAGTCGCTTGTTAAAGTTTGCAGAAGTCATAATGGTTAATCAACATAGGCCATATTTGTGCAAACAGAAAGACATGATAGTCAGTTTAAAATTACCGTGGTAGACAACTGACATTACTGTGCGAACATGTGTGTATTTCAGCTTGAAAGATATATCTAGTTATTTTACTGTATGTTGTCTGAATTCTGCAGTATGTACCTGACGATATACAGCGAAATATGCCATGCAATAAATCGTGCAATCTATTGTTAGTGTCCTCGTTATTCAAATTGACTACATGAAAATATCTTATTTTAATTAAGTTTGGTGTGCTGAAAATTAAAAAGAAAATGGCATTTAAAAATGTTGATTGACTCTAGTTTTCAAGATATAAGCTACTAGTTTATTTAATTAACTTCACTTTTTTCAAATATAACGAAACTATTGAGGGGGAATACATAATATTTTTTTAATGACCAATAAAACTGTAATTAAGAGTTTATGATGTAATCCTACTTATGATTACATCACCTTTGTGTATAAATACCTTTTTTTTTATTATCTCAGATAAAATTTTGCCATTAGATAGTGCATTTGTCATTATTAAAAGTATCGTAGTTAGAAATACCAAGGGCGTGTGTGAACAATTTATGTTATGTATGTGCCATGTAGCACTTCAGAATGAGACACATAATTTAAAGTGAAAAGAACCCGAAGAGTTAATCTCGAAGCAGCAGACGGCAAGGGTTGCCAAGTGACGTCACTATGTGAAAAACGTCACTGTGTAATACGTCATGAACCGGCTAGTTAGGTCTGGGGCTGATAGAAACAAGGCGGCATAAAATTGTACAGTGATGAATTCTTATCGTAAATGCTTTCAGAAGAGGTAAATGGAAGAAGTAAACAACCATTTGTGTAAGCTATGTAAATAAGGCATACTCTGGAAGTAGCACGGAAAGTCGGCAATAGAGATTTAGACCGAAATACGAGAGAATAGCTCAGTGTTAGCAAATTGTCAACAGACATGGTTTCTCGTAAGTAGTTATTGTTAGGATGATCGGCAAGAATGCAAATTAGATAACGATACACGGTTGGCGAATTATCTTGACATTCTGCTAATTAACTGTATATATATTTGGACACGCCAATGATTATTAATATTATACGTATGCTTATTAACATGACACCGGCCCTCCCATCAACATGGGAACGGTGACATTTTTCTATGACGTGACAAATTTACGCAATTAAAGGTCGAATGGAAAGAAATGTCAGCCTTCCTCAAGTCATTTAATGTTCATTGAATTTGCTCCTGTTACACTGCCGGACTGTTTGATAGACAGCGAGCTGGGAAAAACGGGAAAAAGCGTTCTGGCAGTATGTATTAAGCACTTTCTCCGTAATCTCGTATACTCTCGTAAGTAACGTGACGACGGCGAGAATCGGTAGCGGTTCTAACCGCGTCGGTAACTTACGGAATATTGAGTCGGTCGCTCATAAAGCAATGGCAAACTACTGAGCGTAATCTTGCCAAGAAACCAACAATCAGCTGAAAGATGCTGATGTTGACAGCGATGTCATGTAAAGGATATGCAAACAAATAATGTATTAAGCTGGGTCTCGTGAAAAACTTTGTCACGGCAATGGAGAAAACCTCAAATACCTTATCAGAATATTTTCAAGACTGAGTGAAGCTAATAATATGAGAGGGCGTATTTGTTGGTCCACAAATTCGAAAACTTCTTCATAATGACGAGTTCCTTTGCGTGTTGCATGGGAATGAAAAAGCAGCATGACAAACATTTAAGTGAGAGGTAGACAATTTCTTAGAAACAACAGATCTGGTCATTACAATAAAATTGTAGAAAATCTCCCTCTGAAGTATAAAACTCTTAACTGCAACATGTGCTTGAAAATTAATTTTCTGGATCTTCATCTGGATTTCTTTACCTCAAACTGTGGAGCTGTCAGTGTTGAGTGTGCAAATGTGTTGTCTAGCGTAATTAATCCTTTGAATCTGGAAGTCAAGGGGAAACAACTACAAGATTTCATGAATTTTCCCAGTTCAATTACTATGTTGCACTCAATGCTGTCTAGGCAATTGTTGCCCTAACAATATTGGCTCAGTTATATTTGTATCTATACCAGTGTTTTCAAAGTGTGAGAAACGGTCACCTGTGAATTGCGAAAAGAATCAGGGGCTAGTAATTGAAAATTAAGCAACACACTGGTTTTTTGTTTAGTAAGTAAGTTCAGAGTTCACATTGTGGCAGCATTTACAGAGGGGTTAGTGTTCTTGCTGACAAAGGTAATGGTCTAGGGCTCAGTCTTCTTCAGCTGACAGATTCTTGTTTTCGCCCGACCATTACGGCTTTGCCTTCGACCCAAGCTTACAAAACAGCTACAGGATATTTCTCAGAATTTTCTTCAAATTGTTCGTGTAGGGAAGAAGGCGAGAAAGGGAAGTGAGCACCCAACTTCACTATGCCGTGGCCTAGAATATGTGAAGCTAAAATAATTTTGTCTAATCAATACTTGAGGGGTACATTGTGAGGAGTAAGCTTAGCGATAACTGGCAACACCATAGAAAAGAGCAAAGGGAAGGGCACAGAGATAAATATATGCTTGGCTTGGTCACATCGCATCGTTGAGACAAGAACACTGATCTGATTCAATACTGGTTATCTCGTGAGATAGGGAACCATGACCATCTACACTTATGGGCATGACACATGAAGATGATGCTGATGGGAAAACGCTCACACAACAAAGGCATTATCCCTCACTCAACAACGGCATTATCCCTCACACCCCTTACCATATTATCATCATACTGTGTGTGTCTGTCTGTGTGCGGTGTGTGTGTGTGTGTGTGTGTGTGTGTGTGTGTGTGTGAGACCAGATGTCACCAGTGGATATAAGGCGCGTTTTCTTATGCATAGTAATGACGACTTGTTTGTAAGACAGCCTATCTCTTGTAAGGAAGAGGCATTGTTATTGGAGCGTAAGTCATTCTGTAAACAATTTATATCAACAGCCCAATTATCATTTACATTGATTTATTTCTCCCTAAAGCAGCATATGCACAAGAAGGACAGGCTGTTGTCAGTGCCCTGGCGAGTTGGTCGTTTTATGTTTACTTTACGATTTCACATTGGACAAATGATGTGCATTTCGTGTGGTTGTCACTGGCACAGGAACAGAGCAATTATAGGGCGATCCGTTGCTGTAAAATTGGAACCCTACTACTACTACTACTACTACTACTACTACTATTACTCCTCCTCCTCCTCCTCCTACTACTACTACTACTACTACTACTGCTACTACTACTACTACTACTGCTACTGCTGCTGCTGCTACTACTACTACTGGTACTACTACTACTACTACTACTACTACTACTACTACTACTACTACTACTACTACTACTACTACTACTACTACTACTACAACAACAACTACTACTACTACTTCTACTACTACTACTACTACTACTACTACTACTACGACTACTACTACTTCTAATTACACTACTATTACTTATACTACAATTTATACTACTACATTTTACGACTAAACAGCTTTTGAACCAGATTGTCATTGTTGGAGAACGAATCGTTTGTTGATAGTAGTCGAAATCGTGTTACTTAAATGAATTTTAACATCTGGCTGCCAGTCCTGGACAATTAATAAACAAGCAAAAACATCCATAGAACTTCAGAGATCTGATTTAATAGAAGTACGATTAAATTCATTGGACATTTAAAATGAGTAATCTAACCGGTGTGAAAGAGGGTTGACACACAGACAACTTATTATAAACATTAGAATGAGGTAGCCATCATTGTTAGCCTCATTATGAGAAGACAAAAGCTAGAACATACTGTTGCAACTTCAAAGAGTATAAACATAGTAAAAGGAAATTCATGACAGTCTTGTGTCATGACATGGATGGTTGCCAAGCATCGATACATGCTATTAATGATCGCAAGATGTGGAGAAGCTTGATCTCCCAAGTCAGTCTGCAAGACATTTAACGATGATGATAAATCGTTGTCTATAATTTATAGTGAGCATAATACGAATAGAGAACATCGTGTGCAGTTGTGTGTGTGTGTTTAAGACAACAAAACGTCCCGAAGCAGGACATTTCTGTAGGTCTATGATCTGCTAGGAAGGACCATCACATGTTGTTAGCTTGAATCCAAGGGGGTATAGATTTCTAGTCTTCCTTTCGCTCTAGCGGATGGCAAACTGAGGCGCCGAATTCTCGCCCACCGTGCTCGTGGCAAATAAGCGCTGCCCATGTGTGTATGTTAGTTAGTTAGTTAATTATCTAGTCATTTAGTAAGTGAGTGAGTGAGTGAGTGAGTGAGTGAGTGAGTGAGTCAGTCAGTCAGTCAGTCAGTCAGTCAGTCAGTCAGTCAGTCAGTCAGTCAGTCAGTGATTCAGTGAGAGCTTGGGTCGGTGTGTTGGTGAGTGCGCTAGTTAGTTAGTTTAGGTTAGTTACTTAGTGAGTTAGTTAGTGTATGCTAGTTAGTTAGTTAATTAATTAGTACCATGACGTCGCAACCAACCAATTCTGCATTTGTTTGGGATCCACTAGTCCAGACACCAGCTGTCCTAATAATCTTAAGCTATTGACACATTGGCAATTGGTCTAACGAAAATACTGGGTGATTGTTTGGCTATAAGGAAGTGATGACGTGCATAGCATAGCTTCTGAATACAATAGTCTTTACCGTTAACATTGCTAAGTTATTCGGAGCTTTAGAGTCAACTCACTGCATCAGTTAAAACTGAGATGAATGAATTATCGAACCACATCTGCGTCCAGAAGACGTCATCATATGTTCAGATTAGTCCATGTAGCGCTGTTCAAGGCTATTGTGGGCTTTTTATTTTAAAGTTGCATTTCCTTTACAGGACGTTGCAGTCATCACCAGCATTTTACTGCCGCTGTTGATGTCTTGGCAATTTTAACGTTCAGTAGTTTGTCATTGCCATGTAGCACTTCAGAATGAGATATAGAATTTATAAGTGAGAAAGAACCCCAAGGGTTAATCTCAAAGAAACAGACGGCAGAAGTCGCCAAGTGATGTCACAGTGTGAAAAACGTCACTGCGCGATAGAGTAGCAACCGGCCAGTTAGGTCTGCGACAAGGAAGGCGGAATAAAATTCTCAGAGTCGAATTATTAGCGTAAATCATTTAGAAGATGGAAATCGTGAAAGGGAACCATCACTTATGAAACATATATGATAGAGGCACACTCCAAAATCACAACGGACGATTGGCCATGAGCTTTTGAATCAAAATTCGAAGGAATGGCTCAAGGTTAGCTAGTGTCAACAAACAGGGGTTTGTAAGTAGTTGATATTATGATAAGCGGCAAGGATACAATCTAAATAACGCTAGGCGGTTAAGCATTATCTTAGCAGTCGATTAATTTAATATAAAAATGTTCAGCATTGTGCGTTTGCCTATTCACCCATCGCCGACCCTCCCATCAACATGGGAACGGCTATTTTCATTGTTTAATGATGCCACAAGCTACTCTGTATAAATAAATATTGCATTGCAAGAAATGTCAGCCTGCCTCTAGTCGTTTAATATTCGTTGAAGTTGCTTCGGTTATTCTGCTGGACTGTTTTGTTCGACAGCGAGCTAGCTGAGAATCATATTCATTTTACATTCCTGGCAGTCATTGCTTTCTGAACGACCGGCTCCCATATTAACACATTAAAACCAGCGCGACACGGTCTGTTGCCAAATTGGTCACCACCTTGTTTCCAATGTGAGTAAGCGGCATTACGAATCGCATCTGCAAAACCATCACCAAGGAGACCGGCATTGTTGGCTTACACAATACATAAGATAGGGAGAACAATCAAACAGGATAGCGGAGCGTTCAAGACAACTAAATCAAGCCTGACTATGGGGATCACAGAGCAGGAAGCCACAACCGCAACAATAATTTCAGACTACATGATCCTACTACGGATAATCGCAAAATGCAGTTCCCTCTCCAAGTCGATGGACATTCATTCAGAAGCCGCGATCCACATCGATCCCATGGATTTACATACCCGGCCATGCCTGAGAGAAAGGTAATGAACGCGCTGGCCAGCTAACAAATCATGCACTAATATAAACGGGAAGAGGCATGGACAGGGCTGGTTTAATCAATGCATTACGAACTCTGTTGGCGAAAACTGACAGGAGATTCCATAAACCAGCTCTTTATGGAAACAGGGAGCCAAAATACTTTTGGATGGTTGTTGTATTGGATGAATGAGCTTACATAGGAGTGCCCAATGTGCCGTGACGTCGTTGAATGTAACATAACATAACACGTAGAGTCAGTGACAGCATACATACCCGGCCCCATATAAACTTATTGTTGAATGGTTGTGGCAAGCAACTGTACTGTTATTCCATAATGGTGGGTCAGATAAGTAAAAGGTTTCAAACGGGTACAGTTCTTCTCTGGGTATCGCTGTCAAAAATTCAGGGTGCAACGCTCCTCCACACCTACATTATATTGATGAAAATATAATTTAGGTGTGACGCACTGCCGTCCAAAGTGGAACGAAGAACAAGGACTTATTAATATAAACATATGTTTAGCTTGTAAAATATATACGTGAGTGATACAGACACTTAAATTCATTTACCATAGTACGATGAAGTCAGAGTGAAGATAGAGATGAAGTCAGAGATAAAGTCAGGGTTAAGTCAGAGATGAAGTCAGAGATAAAGTCAGAGATTACGTCAGTGATGAGGTCACAGATAATTTCAAAGATGAAGTCAACGAATGAGGTCATAGATAAAGTCAGAGATAGAGTCACAGATAAAGTAGATGGAGTCAGTGATAAAGTCACAGGTAAAGTCACAGATAACGCCGCAGATAAAGTAACAGATAAAATCAAAGAAGTCACAGTTAAAATTACAGATAAAATCGAAGATGAAGTCAGAGATAAAGTACGCGATGTAGTTTGAGATGAAATACAAGATAAAGTCACAGATAAAGTCACAGTTGAAGTCAGATATAAGTCACAGATAAAGTCACAGAAAAGTCACAGATAAAGTCACAGATGAATTGAAACAATTATGCCAGCTCTGTTTATTTTTCAACACTAAAATATGTTTCTTTGTTACTCACACTTCGTGCAAGATTAGCAATGCTAGGACCACACAGCAATGTTGCTCGCTTGATCATGTCAGTACTGCAAGAGCCAGGAATCCGCGTCAGCACACTAGCAGCACACTAACTTACCGTCGCTGTGCTTATGTGTTCGAATCCCACATGAAACGAATTTCTACATGCTAGATGAAGCTAATACTAATAGGTAAGTATCGATCATGCAGAAAGACTATCCATCCATCTTGTACCATGCCGGTAAGCGTGGGCGGTCATGTTCTGCCATCTCACTCGATCACCAGAGTCGTGGATCAGCTCAGTGTTCCTGTCCCGACCATGCCAAGCGGCCAAGCCATCCAGGTATTTACTTCTCGGTCTTCCCCTTGGTCTCTTCCCTTCGATCTTGCCAGTCGTCACCAAGTTCTCCAAGTCATTTCTTCTCATTTCTTCTTGCCCAAACAATTTTGACTATACGCACAAACAAATGCGTAGATAACAAACAATAAATAATAATGTTATCGAAAAATGTAATGAATAAGTAAACCACATCACACAAATCCGGCGTTTCGGTTTTCATTACATTTTTGGGAACAATTCAAAGATGATTATTGAAGAAAATATTATAGTAGATTCAGCTGAGACTATTATTTGAGCGTTCAATAGAAGTAAAGACATACATACATCTTTGCTTCATTGATTACACAAAGGCTTTGGACAAACTACGACATTTCAGCATGATGAAGATTCTTGCATATCTACAAATTGATGGGGAAAGACCTTAGACTTGTTAAAAAACATATTGGAAACAACAAGCTGTCATAAAGATTGATAATGAAGTAGGTCAATATCAGCCTATTAAGATTAGTTTGCGACGGGGATGTGTAATGTCTCCAGATCTTATTTTCCTTATACAGTTAAAATATTTTTAGAAGGTTAGTAGATATGAGAGTAATCACCATTGAGGGACATAACATCAATAACATTAGGTATGTGATTGATTGCAGAAAATGACCACGATCTGCAGCATTTAGTAGATGCGTTTATGTTACACGGTGAATTAGGTATAGAATTACATTGTAAGAAGGCAGAGATTTTGGTAATCGCTAGGAAGAAAGAAACAACACAATGTTAAATACAGGTAAATGTCAATATTCTTCAACAAGTGAATCGGTACAATAATCTCGGAACAGTCATAACATCCGATGGGAGACGCCTTGAAGAGATTAGAACAAGAATCACTATGGTGAATATAGCCTTTCGCTAGGTGGAAACATACTGACCAATAAAATAAATATCAATTGTGACGAGACAAAGAGTGTTGAAATTCTACATAGAACCTGTCCTTGTGTGATAATGTGAAACATGGATAATGAGCAAACAAGCTGGAAAACATATAATAGCGATGAAAATGTGGTTTCTGAGAAAAATGCAAATAATGCCAAAGACAGACAGAAAAGGTAAGTCCTACAAGAAAATGGAAACCGTAAACTAATCAGATAAATTAGACGACGATATTTGTTTGGGCACGGTATGAGAACAAATAAACTAGAGAACTTGGTGACAACTGGCAAGTTGAGAGGAAAAAAACGAGGGGAATGCAGACAAGTAAATCAAGTTGTATGGTCGATACAAGAATATAGAGTTGATCCACGACTCTGGTGATCGTAAGCGATGGTGAAACATGATCACCCACGCCTACACATGTTGATGATTATTATTGTATATAACGCAAAAAATATATGAACTATAAATCAGGAATGATAATAGACGAGAAGGCAATATTCATGCACAGGACAGGTGTGCAACTGTTTAAGTGTTTAGAAGCCAAATAAAGAAATATGAAGCAAACTGTGTGCACACTCCAACCAAGAAGAGTATAGTTAGATATGGGAACGTGGTGAAAATGATGCGGAAGTGCGTTATTGAGTTAAACAGTGGCGTCTATAATAGTATTGATTACAGCTGGATGGACACATACTGAATGTTTATATAATGACTTTCCAATATGAGTCTATTTGAACAGTTCGAAGTGCGTGACATTGTTACAATGACAAATACGTCATCGATCGACATCGTCGTGGGAGAACTGAGAAGATTGAAGATGGGTTTGTCGAAATGTTGTGTACTGTTCTTACGATATTTTGAGATGCGTGCGTGTGCGTGTGTTTGTATGTGTGTGCGCGTGTGTGTGTGTGTGTGCATGTGTGCGTGCGCGTGTGTGTGTGTGTGTGGTGGGAGTGTGGGGTGGGGGCGTTGAACTATACGTCAACACCTTTACATTATTTCCGAGTGAAATGTCACTTTGCACAAGACAATACTTACATAAATGCAAGCTTAATGCGGCTGATATCCTTTTCGGCAGTGAACTGTGTAGTTTTGGAGGGCTGGCCTTTGAACATCGAGAAGGGATCTTCTTTTAAATGCCGACATTGTTCTTTCTGTTGAATCACTTGCTATTATTTCCGAATTGAAAGAAATCATTGAATAAAACGAATGTATCTGAAATTGAGACAAGTACCTGTAGCAAGAACGATCAGTGTTAACCCGTGCAAGAATATACTTATAGCACATGTTAACCGCTGAAGAAGAGGAGAAAGAGGGGAGAAGAAGAAAGAAAGAAAGAAAGAAAGAAAGAAAGAAAGAAAGAAAGAAAGAAAGAAAGAAAGACAGAAAGAAGAAGAAAAAGAAGAAGAAGAAGAAGAAGAAGAAGAAGAAGAAGAAGAAGAAGAAGAAGAAGAAGAAGAAGAAGAAGAAGAAGAAGAAGAAGAAGAAGAAGAAGAAGAAAGACTAATGTTACTTTAGATCAATCGCCCTTTGTTCACGCAAGATGACACAGTTATTGTTGTAAAGCCAGTGTTTACATATGGTATCCGCATAACTTGGATGTCTTGAAAACGGGTTTCCACCCCCTAACAATATCAACGACAATGTACTTGATAGTACATCACGCCAAAGTAATATGTTTCCACGTCGTATGATGTATCACTCTACAGTATGCACTTGACAAGATGCAGCGAAATATGACAGATAAGAACTCGCGCCCTATTTTATTTTCGGCGTCCGTGTTTAAATTCACTAAGGGAACACACTATTTCGGAGATCTTGAGAAATGTAATCCAACGGTTACAGTTAGTTGCAAATCCTTTACAGGACGTTGCAGTCCACCCTAGCTTTTTGGCTGTTTGTGATCTCTTGGCAAGTTTACGTTCAGTAGATTGCCATTGATTTGTGAACGACCTATACTATTTTACAAAAAAAGCTCAACTTAAGGCCGCCTGTTGCCAGATCGCCCGCACCTTTGTGTCGAACGCGGTTTGCAGGATTACGAACTGCTTCAGTAACTTCTTCACAACTGAGCCGGCAATCCAACCATACCTTATGCAACCTGTCTCTACATCTATACCAAGAGGAGATAAGCATTTGAAAGACTAATTCATGCGCACCAACCTTACTAAACGAGACATTAGATTAAACAACTGATATTTTACTGGCGAACTAATGCGTGATTTCCCCACAGCAAAATTTATATTTGCTCTAATTCAGTGTTTCACAACCTTGTTTGTTCTGTGCCCCACCAAAGCCTTTCTAAAATTCCTATACATACATATATATAACCAACATATATATAATTTTTAATATTCAAAAATTGAAATTTTCACTAAAGAAACTTGAATGATAGGTTTTAGGAAGAAATCACTAGGAAACTATTGAACAAACACAGTAAGTAAAGATTCAAAACATATACTGGAGAACTGAAATTCAAGTACAAAATAATTTTAATGAAAGATATTTCTATATTATTTTAATTATCAGTAATTATTTATCATTTAATTTTAGTGAGATCCTTGCGCTTGATGCTTGTTGCAAAGAGATTTTATGTCAGGTTCCAATTTAGTTAACTTCAGTCTCAAGTCTCCCCATTTTGTTATATCCAGCCGATTTCCTTTTTTTTTTTTTAAAGCAGCAAATCATTTATGGCACTGAATCCGCATTTAGCTAAATTTGAAGATGGAAACAGTAACAATAGTTCTCTTGCACATTTGGTTGCATTTGGATATTTGATTTCGGTTTCCTCACAAAGCCATGCCATCGCTCCATTCATATTAAATAAAGTTTTAATTGACTCATCATTTTGCATTTCTCCGGGTTCTTTTTGATACTGCATATTTGAAATATTAGACAAATCCACTAACATTGGCTGCATCATCCAAGTTTGAAAATTAATTTGTTTCAAATAAGAAAATCTTTCTTTTAAATCAGCCGTTAAAATTGTCAGATGATCGACAATAACATATATAGCAGTATCAGTCACTTCACATTTTTGGAGCCAATGAAACTTTTCAAAATTTTTGTTGTATATGTCTGACATAATTCAATAAAGGTAATGAAAACAGATATCTTCGCTTTTTCATCGACAAGAGTTGTATTTGTTCCTTGAAGTTGTTTATTTAAAATGTTTAGTTTTTCAAAGATATCGGCTAAGTAACTCACACATGCCTTACCATCGACCGTTAACAGATTTTTCATTTCAGATTTGTCGCTTAAAAAATCACTAAGAGTATCAAATAGTTCCATAAATCTTTTCAAGCAGTTCCTTTTCGAGAGCCATCATACTTCTGTATGGAGTATAAGTCTCACATGGTCTTCATTTTGTTCTTCACAAAATAACTTGAAGAGACGTTCACATTTGGCACTAGCTTTAGCACTGATACACTTTATAACTAAATTTAGTACTTCATTTAGAACAGGCAAAATGTTTTTAGCTATCAGGTTTTCCCCTGTGAATAACACAATGCACAAGAAGCATTTCTGGATTCTCATCTTTCATCAATTTTAAGCAACCATTTTTCTTCTCCATCATATTAGGAGCACAATCTGCAGCACAAGATGTTATATTTTTCATTGGTATATTATTTTAGCTTACTATATATATCTTTGGAGGTAGTGGTGCTTTCTAATGATTTACAGAACAACATTTCTTCAGCAAAATCACCTTTATCAATATATCTTACGCAAGTTATAAGTACGAAAGTTGATTCATCCATTTGCACGGAGAATTTACTTATTGTTTTCAGCTTTTCAACAAGTTGTATTTCAATATCCTCACTCATTTCGTCTATTCTTCTGCTAACAGTATTGTTACTTAGTTGCATAGCTTTAACGTCTTGGTCATCTTTTTCCAGAACCGTTTTAAGAAATGCTGATATTGATGGTTTGATTAAATTCTCCCCTATAGTGTGACTTTTCCCAGATTTAGCAGATGAGTAATTAAATTTGATAACTAGCCTCAAGAGTACGATTGATAGTTGCATTATGAGCAGTAAATAAAGACTTTAATGTTACTCTTTTTTACACAATTTTTCTTTAAAGTTTGAAAGTAATTCAAAACTGAATTAATATGAGCATTATGTTATGTGTGTCTTGTCACCAGATCTCTTCTCCCTATATAGCGAAGTATAATGAGAGAGATCAAAGGGATGCCAGTAATACTAGTTGGAGGTTCTGTCACTATCATTTACTGCCAATATAGTACATTGTGGTGTATGGCAGAAGGGTCTTTGAGCCTGAGGAATTAAGACCGCCTGGCTAGTGCTGTCGCCGCGATCTGTGCAGGTTAGGATTTTCTTTTTGCCCCCGACAGAAAAAAAATCCCACATCTTACCAAGGGATCGAACCCGGGTCTCCCGAAGGAGAGTCCGGCGTTCTAGCCACTCGGCCATCCGCTCCTCTAGTTGGAGGTTATAAAATAAATAATATACGCTATGCAGATTTGTATTTTTAATTATCAGTATTGGTGGCGGATAAATCAACAGACCTACAACAATTGTTGGACATTGTAGTAACAGAGAATGCAGAGAAAGGACTCTCCTCGAATATCAAGAAAACAGTAACAATGGTGATATCAAAGAAAATGGTGACACCAAAATGTGACATAGAAATAGATGGAAAAATTCTTAACCAAGTGGATAATTTTAGATACCTAGGGGCATTTATAACATCAGATGGAAGATGTACAACAGAGATTAAGAGTAGAATAGGGCAAGCAAAAGCCGCATTTCAGAAAATGAAGAATATCTTATGCAATAAGTCACTATCACTGAATGTAAGAAAGAGAGTGCTGAAATGCTATGTAGAATCAGTTTTGCTGTATGGCAGTGAATCTTGGAATGTAAATGAACAAATTAAGAAGAAATTAGAAGCAACAGAGATGTGGTTCCAGAGACGAATGTTGCGAAACCCTTGGACTGCCAGAGTAACTAACAACGACTGCCTGAAACAGGTAATGAAACTAGAACATTATTTACAACAATAAGAAAGAAACAAACATCTTTCTTCGGTCATGTGATGAGAAGAGAGGCATTGGAGAACACCGTGACAACTGGAACGATCGAGAGGAAGAGAGGCAGAGGCAGACCAAGAGAAATGATGCTGGATGGATTGAGACGGTGGCATGGAGGAATATAAGCAGCAGAGTTGATCCAGAACACCATGACCTAGATCTGTGGAGAGCCATGAACGCCTACGTCAGGTGGCAGGGCACTTGATGATGATGATGATGATTATGTTTCGCCTTCAAATGTGCCTTAAGATGACCTCGTTTCATTGATTCGTTGGTCAGGCATTGTTGGCATAAAAGACAAAAAGGTGACCGTTCATCAGTGGACAGCGGGTATGAAACCAAATTTTAAATATTCCTCCGAATACTGATGAATTTATTTTTCTTGCTTGCACCACGTCATTTCACTATGGGCTGAAATAAATAAATATAAGATCAATTAAAAACTAAAAAAAAATAACTTGAACTGGAGTAAACGTAGAATAACAATGCATATTTAAATATGTATGGCACATTTACCCCACCGCAAAAAAAAAAAAAAAAAACATACTTTTTCATTTGACAAATTTTTTCTGGAAAATGATGCTTCTAAAACTGAAATTAATAAAAATTACCAATTGAATTTACATACAATTTATATATCACTTATATTTATACAATGTATATATTTTTTAAAACAACGAGACTTTTACAACAATTTAACGGATGCTTATTTCAAATTGACACCAACGGTGAATGCTGAGCGTTACTGCGAAACACTGCAGAAACTGAGATCCCGGCACTAAGCATTTCGCGCCATTCAGAACAAATAGTGTGAAATGCTTAGTGCCGGCCTGGTATAACCAGTAGTTCAACTCTACGTCTAACAATGAAATCACGGCTACTAACATGGCGGACAGACGTTACTTATACTAGACGTTTACCCAGCTCGAGTAGCGACTGAGAGTCGCTATACGGTTAACTTAAACTCTGGACGAGTCCATTTTCAAATTGCCCCCCTTAACAATTAAATTGCCCCTCTGTGGGGCGTGGGCCCCACGTTGGGAAACACTGCTCTAATTGATTTGGTTTTAATGTAGTGCAGTCCTGAATGTTTTTCTCCAACGGACAATGATGCATGGTACTTGAGGCGACAAACACAAATTGTTACGAACGTGTTAAAACGTATTTTGTTCATTAAACGGAAGATTATAAAGTTTATAGTATAAACATATGTTGGTAGCAGAATGGTTTATTTTGATATAAACTATGGTGATAGCATGTGCTCTGTGCGTAGATGTCGCCTCAAAACCGTGTTTCAGACAATATCGTATATGAAATGTCCCCACTTCCCTTAAGATCCTTTTTCTTATAATCAAAGGAGTAAGGCGTTGATGATAATGTCTGCTCACAGCCTTCTGTCTCGTGCGCTTTCGGTCATTCTTGCTAGCGTTCTCTATGCCATGATGGCAAACTGTTTAGTATCTTCTCTCTGCCTCTGTTCTCCTCCAACCTACCCGTTGTTTTGACTTACTGCAGCCTTCCTCTTCACATGACACGCCCAAAGAATGTAGACTGTCTTCTATTGATGCAAGTACCTAGTGTCATAGGCCAAGGTTAGGTCATCTGACACCCGGTGCAATCAGGTTACAGCTTCACGCATCCCAGCGTGAACATGTGAAGTTCAAGAATCTCGCCTTGCATGAAAATTGCGAGGCGGGGCTGCGGAAGAGAAGACAGCGTCTTCTGCGGGCAGTTAGTTGAACTTGAACCACGGTCAGTGTCTGATCGAGGTATGAGTATAGAAGAATGGCCAAACAACGAGCCCCTACTTTTATTCATAGATGTGTAGTTATTGTGTTGACTCTGAGCATGTAGTTGTGAAAACGTATATTGTAATTTGTTCAATGCTTGGAGTCAATATAGAATGAAAATGGAGTTATGTGTTGTTAGTCCAGACATGTTGAGTTCACTCCAGTTTATGAGTTGTTATGAATAGTCCTGAGTAAGAACTTAAACTTAACTTATGACAATGATTGAAATGAGTCCAGCGAAAAGAACACAGAGTCGCTAACAAGAAAGGTGCTGACCCAGTTACGTGGACACGGCAGCAATAAATGTCTACTTTGCTTGGCCGTGGAAAAGGTCCAGTTATCAGATGAAGTGCTGGGAAAGATATGCACAGCACCCGACATACAATCCAGTCTTGGGTAACCTCAACGAGCTTACAGCAGTGAGCATTAAAGCACGCACATTCAGCCATGGACGATAGTTTTATTCTAATTCACCAACAACGAGCTACAACAAGCGTGCTATGTGAAGAACGTTAACAAGCAGACGCTCCCTACCAATGCAGACACCTCATAGCTACTTAACATAGCAGTAGCATTTTAAGACTCCATGACAGAAGCATCGTAATAAACTCCATGGCACCTAGTTCTCTTTGTGAGTTAACTTCTTCCGAGATATCTTCATTGCTCTTTCAAACCATCGACGATGATCCCATTATTCTTCTATACAACCACATCTTCACGGCTTCCACATAATTACTTTGAGATTAATCAGTAAACATAAGAACAGTAAGTCTACATGTGTGTAAACATGTCATGGTAATCCCGCGTAAACATTGCTTTTAACGTCAATACATTTACTAAAGGACTGCTGGAATGTTCAGCCCCATGTCCCTATTCTATTGCATGGAAAACTAGAAAAGACAAATACGTTCCTTGTACCTCAGTAGTCGGAGTTGGTTCGCTTGATGGCGAGGGACACTAGTAATAGGGAAAGCTAATCCACACGCAAAAATAATTCCAGTGCACAATAGTTAGTAGCATGTGTATGGACTACGCTGAAGTTCAAAGCAAGCAAACGAATAAAACAAAATCTTACAGGATGCTATTAACCCACAAGCCTATCCGATCTAGTAAACTTGTGTAATCCGACAAGGATTAGAAACTGAACATAGAGTCAGAGAGGATAAGTGTAGCATAAGAGGGCAAAACAACAACCATAGTAGAGTCACACCATGAGAGTATATTTGTGGGTGCATTAATGTAGCCACTTTAGTAACATTTTCTAAATTGCGTTTTAATGATGCAATCTGCATAGTCGGACACCTCTTGAAATAAGACATCCAAACGTACTTTATTCAAGTCTGTAAGTCAATTATAAGCCGAGATATTAATGTTTGTGTGTCAGTTTATCACTTAATATCCACAAAGAGAAAATACTCTTTTCCCATTTTGAGAAGTTGGGACCAAACCACATTCGCTAAGGGCAGATAACTGCTCTTGATTTTTCCTCGCGTTGTTATTTTGAGGGCCACCGTGAGAAAACAACATTCAAATAAAAACCGTGAACTCCCTCTTCCTCCTGCCTCTTCCTCCACCCCCTTCTCATTCTTCCTCCTCCTCCTTCCTCCTAAAGTCATTTTAATAATATGGTGCATTTTGCCTAACGCAAGCATTGTGCACCATTACTGTCATGTAATAATAAATATTGTAAATGATGTAATAAACCCTAAACATTTATGGTGGCTTTCAACTTTTATAAAATGCCAAATCATGCACTTTACAAAAAGTAAATAACCAAACCGTGAGTTATTTAGTCTGCATATTTTTTAGTTGCATGTCCTTTACTGGACGTATCAGTCAACCGCAGCATCTTTGGCTGTTCGTGACTCTTGGGCAAATCTTGTGTTTAGTAGTTTGCCATTGCTTTCTGAACGACCAGCACCCATACCTTTTTCGAAAAAAAAACAGAACCGCTGTGTTTTGAACCCAGGTATACGAGATTACGAATTGCGTCTCTAACTACGCCACGGAGTCCGGTAGTCTGCACATACACACCCCCCAAAAAAAATTACTCTGAGTTATATTAATTGAGTAATTGTTATTCTGAGTTATATTAATTGAGTAATTGTTATTAATCAACTACATTACTAAAGCCAGTTCCCTGGCGAAGAGCTTACGGATGCAGTTCATAATCCCGCATATCCGCGTTCGAAACACAGCTGTGGGCGATTTGGCAGCAGAGTGCTTTGCGTCGGTTTTTTTTCTAACAGGTATGGAAGGGGGGGGGGGCGGTTATTCAGAAAGCAATGGCAAACTATTGAATGTAAACTTGCCAAGAGATCACAACAGCAAAATATACTGGTGTTTACTGCGACATCCAGTAAAGGATATGCAACTAATTAACATTTTAAATATTTCACTGATTCAAACTATAGTGACACCATCTGTTCTGTGTCCTTGCCCCATAGATATCAGTAAATATGGTTTCTGTGGGCTTTATTAATATAGTGTATTCTGATTTATTTTAGAAGCTGGCTGTTGGGTTTAAATTGAGGCCATTTCAATTATTTCCATTAGGTCAGGTCTTGCAATAATAAATCATTACAGTAATCTATTTGGTTTGCTTTGTCGTCCCACAATAAAATTATAGTGCCAGTGTCTATAACAAGCATGCCAAACATGTGTGCATACACTGAAAGCTGCATATTTTACTACCCATTTAACATTTTTAATTAGGTCAGAGCATGTGTTAAAGAATAATAATGAAGTGTACATGTTAGTTAGTTAAGAGAACACCCTTCAAACTTCTTTTAGAGCTGTCAATTAAAAGTCGCCACTCATCTGGTGTATAACTTACAACCATTTCGTTTACAAGATCTTCTACATTAGTACAAAACTCAAGATTGTTTTCTTTACAAAAGAATGGGGAAAAATATCTTGATCTCTGCTGTGATAAAATGTCACCTCTGTTTCAGCAATCAGTAATGTTTTTCTTTAAATCTTGAAGCCAAAAGTTCTGAAGATTCCTTGGAGATTGGATCATCCAGTTCACGCTGGTCGAAGCGCTGAGCAGCTGGAAAATCGTCTTCGAAATCACTACCATTGACACTTGTCGTTCAATTTGCCACTGCTGTTTTATCTTGTAGCAGTGAATCTGAAAGTTGGAATTGGTATATCATCTCCGTGTAGAACAGCTTGATTAGCAGAATATAAATCTGGATATTTCAATTTTTGTGTCATTTTTGTCCATCAATTCCCTGGCAACACAAAAATAATGGTCATCATAGTGGTTTTTGGGCTCTCTCCAAACCATTGGAATTCCAAATTTTGTAAGGGTCTAGATAGCAATAGTTTTTTTCCCAGTCTTATATAGAAAATACCGTAATAAAATTAATTAAATACCCAAATGTCTGTATCTCAAAAACTAGTGCTGCCAGAGAATAATAAATGTGATATTTGGATTTAGCAGACCTCATTTATGCAAAATCAGGTGAAAAATGGAGACAAGATTCACTGCCATACAGCAAAACTTTTTCTATATAGCGTTTCAGCACTCTGTTACATTCGCGGATAATCATTTATTGCATAAGATACCCTTCATTTTCTGAAATGCGGCTTTTGTTTGCCCTATGCTGCTCTTAATCTCTGTTGTACATCTTCCATCTGATGTTATAAATGTGTGTGTGTGTGTGTGTGTGTGGGGGGGGGGTGTTGCGTTAAAGGTGACCAGTCTTTCTCTCCCCTAGCGAACATCGAGTCCTTGTCCGACTGCGCTCATACCATTGCCAGGGTAACGACATAACCGTTACACAAACACCCATGCTAATACCCTTATGTAGAACATTGTAAATCCGAATATGTCACGATGTTATTCCTGGATCAGCGATATCCAGCCTTCGTATTTTCCTCTTGAGAAGCAACCATGGATATATACAATGTGTGGCCAGGTAAATCTCTTCCACCAATAATATCTATTCATCATATGTCATGCCGATAAGCGTGGGGGTCATGTTTCGAAAGCTCACTCGATCAGCAGAGTCGTGGATTACCTCATTGTTCTTGAGACCGTGAATATAATAAGTGAACGCATTAGAGACAAACAACTAAAACTAGGCATACCATCAGCTATTCTAGGGAGGCTATTAAAATTAATGCACTGCCAATATACAATTCAACTTTCTAAACAAGTCATATCGCCAAATTGACGGAGTGGCCATGGGGAGCCCACTTGGGCCTATTCTAGCGGACATCTTCATGGCACACTTAGAAGAAAAGAGATCCTCAGAAATCAATAACTTGACCTTTTACCGTCGTTACGTGGACGATATACTAATTATCACCACAGACGAGCTACAAGCAACGTCGTTCCAGGCCACAATGAACGAGACACATATAAACATCTCTTTATTTATGGAACACGAACACAACGAAGCGTTGCCGTTTCTAGATATCCTAATGAGACGTAGAGCAGACGGCACAATTCAAAGATCGGTGTACCGCAAAGAAACATGGACTGGCCAATACTTAAATTTTCAGAGCTTCGCACCTGTCCAGTACAAACGGGGCTTAGTACGGACCCTGTTTGACCGTGCTAGGAAGATATGCACCCAGGACACACTGACAGAGGAATTTGAAACTCTGAAGAATGCCTTAAACCTGAATGGGTACTCCACAGGATTTATAAAGCGCCACTGCCAACAGCCCAAACCGAAATCAGAAGTAACTACAGTCCCTAAACTCAAGGTATTCATCCAGCTAACCTTCCGAGGAGATGACGTAATGCAACGTCTGCGGGACCGGCTCACCACAGCAGTCGAGCGAACATTCTGTGCTGCAGCTCTAGTCATCAGGTACAGAACCGTACCGATCCCCGTCCCAGCAGTAAAAGAACCTGTAGCTTTGTACGCCAAATCAAATTGTATTTACCAATTTACATGCAGATGCGAGGCCATCTACATAGGCAGAACTGAGCGACAGTTACATTGCAGGGTTTCGGAACATATTCCGAATTGGGTGGACAAGATTACTACACACAGAAGATGGTAGCATAGGCAGGCCGACACACCGGAACAGTCCGGCTTCATCGGTCGGGAGACATGTGCTCGAGAGAGGTCACGTGGTTGAAAGAGACAGTGCCTTCCGGGTGTTGTTCAACACACAAAGTAGTCGATTGTTAAAGTTTGCTGAAGCTATAATAATCAACCTTCGTAAGCCGTCCTTGTGCAAGCAGAAAGACATGTTAGTCAGTTTAAAATTACCGTGGTAGACAATCGACATTACTGTGCGAACATGTGTATATTTCAGTTTGAAGGATTTATCTAATTAATTCACGTAAGTTGTGTGATTTCTGCAGTATGTACCTGACGAGATGCAGCGAAATATGCCAGGCAACAAATCGTGCAATCTATTGTTTGTGTCTTCGTTATTCAAATACCATAATCTGTTTCCTTTTACAATTAGCAGAATGGTTTATTTTGATATAAACTATGGTGATAGCATGTGCTCTGTGCGTAGATGTCGCCTCAAAACCGTGTTTCAGACAATATCGTATATGAAATGTCCCCACTTCCCTTAAGATCCTTTTTCTTATAATCAAAGGAGTAAGGCGTTGATGATAATGTCTGCTCACAGCCTTCTGTCTCGTGCGCTTTCGGTCATTCTTGCTAGCGTTCTCTATGCCATGATGGCAAACTGTTTAGTATCTTCTCTCTGCCTCTGTTCTCCTCCAACCTACCCGTTGTTTTGACTTACTGCAGCCTTCCTCTTCACATGACACGCCCAAAGAATGTAGACTGTCTTCTATTGATGCAAGTACCTAGTGTCATAGGCCAAGGTTAGGTCATCTGACACCCGGTGCAATCAGGTTACAGCTTCACGCATCCCAGCGTGAACATGTGAAGTTCAAGAATCTCGCCTTGCATGAAAATTGCGAGGCGGGGCTGCGGAAGAGAAGACAGCGTCTTCTGCGGGCAGTTAGTTGAACTTGAACCACGGTCAGTGTCTGATCGAGGTATGAGTATAGAAGAATGGCCAAACAACGAGCCCCTACTTTTATTCATAGATGTGTAGTTATTGTGTTGACTCTGAGCATGTAGTTGTGAAAACGTATATTGTAATTTGTTCAATGCTTGGAGTCAATATAGAATGAAAATGGAGTTATGTGTTGTTAGTCCAGACATGTTGAGTTCACTCCAGTTTATGAGTTGTTATGAATAGTCCTGAGTAAGAACTTAAACTTAACTTATGACAATGATTGAAATGAGTCCAGCGAAAAGAACACAGAGTCGCTAACAAGAAAGGTGCTGACCCAGTTACGTGGACACGGCAGCAATAAATGTCTACTTTGCTTGGCCGTGGAAAAGGTCCAGTTATCAGATGAAGTGCTGGGAAAGATATGCACAGCACCCGACATACAATCCAGTCTTGGGTAACCTCAACGAGCTTACAGCAGTGAGCATTAAAGCACGCACATTCAGCCATGGACGATAGTTTTATTCTAATTCACCAACAACGAGCTACAACAAGCGTGCTATGTGAAGAACGTTAACAAGCAGACGCTCCCTACCAATGCAGACACCTCATAGCTACTTAACATAGCAGTAGCATTTTAAGACTCCATGACAGAAGCATCGTAATAAACTCCATGGCACCTAGTTCTCTTTGTGAGTTAACTTCTTCCGAGATATCTTCATTGCTCTTTCAAACCATCGACGATGATCCCATTATTCTTCTATACAACCACATCTTCACGGCTTCCACATAATTACTTTGAGATTAATCAGTAAACATAAGAACAGTAAGTCTACATGTGTGTAAACATGTCATGGTAATCCCGCGTAAACATTGCTTTTAACGTCAATACATTTACTAAAGGACTGCTGGAATGTTCAGCCCCATGTCCCTATTCTATTGCATGGAAAACTAGAAAAGACAAATATGTTCCTTGTACCTCAGAAGTCGGAGTTGGTTCGCTTGATGGCGAGGGACACTAGTAATAGGGAAAGCTAATCCACACGCAAAAATAATTCCAGTGCACAATAGTTAGTAGCATGTGTATGGACTACGCTGAAGTTCAAAGCAAGCAAACGAATAAAACAAAATCTTACAGGATGCTATTAACCCACAAGCCTATTCGATCTAGTAAACTTGTGTAATCCGACAAGGATTAGAAACTGAACATAGAGTCAGAGAGGATAAGTGTAGCATAAGAGGGCAAAACAACAACCATAGTAGAGTCACACCATGAGAGTATATTTGTGGGTGCATTAATGTAGCCACTTTAGTAACATTTTCTAAATTGCGTTTTAATGATGCAATCTGCATAGTCGGACACCTCTTGAAATAAGACATCCAAACGTACTTTATTCAAGTCTGTAAGTCAATTATAAGCCGAGATATTAATGTTTGTGTGTCAGTTTATCACTTAATATCCACAAAGAGAAAATACTCTTTTTTCCATTTTGAGAAGTTGGGACCAAAACACATTCGCTAAGGGCAGATAACTGCTCTTGATTTTTCCTCGCGTTGTTATTTTGAGGGCCACCGTGAGAAAACAACATTCAAATAAAAACCGTGAACTCCCTCTTCCTCCTGCCTCTTCCTCCACCCCCTTCTCATTCTTCCTCCTCCTCCTTCCTCCTAAAGTCATTTTAATAATATGGTGCATTTTGCCAAACGCAAGCATTGTGCACCATTACTGTCATGTAATAATAAATATTGTAAATGATGTAATAAACCCTAAACATTTATGGTGGCTTTCAACTTTTATAAAATGCCAAATCATGCACTTTACAAAAAGTAAATAACCAAACCGTGAGTTATTTAGTCTGCATATTTTTTAGTTGCATGTCCTTTACTGGACGTATCAGTCAACCGCAGCATCTTTGGCTGTTCGTGACTCTTGGGCAAATCTTATGTTTAGTAGTTTGCCATTGCTTTCTGAACGACCAGCACCCATACCTTTTTCGAAAAAAAAAACAGAACCGCTGTGTTTTGAACCCAGGTATACGAGATTACGAATTGCGTCTCTAACTACGCCACGGAGTCCGGTAGTCTGCACATACACACCCCCACAAAAAAAATTACTCTGAGTTATATTAATTGAGTAATTGTTATTCTGAGTTATATTAATTGAGTAATTGTTATTAATCAACTACATTACTAAAGCCAGTTCCCTGGCGAAGAGCTTACGGATGCAGTTCATAATCCCGCATATCCGCGTTCGAAACACAGCTGTGGGCGATTTGGCAGCAGAGTGCTTTGCGTCGGTTTTTTTTCTAACAGGTATGGAAGGGGGGGGGGGGGGGCGGTTATTCAGAAAGCAATGGCAAACTATTGAATGTAAACTTGCCAAGAGATCACAACAGCAAAATATACTGGTGTTTACTGCGACATCCAGTAAAGGATATGCAACTAATTAACATTTTAAATATTTCACTGATTCAAACTATAGTGACACCATCTGTTCTGTGTCCTTGCCCCATAGATATCAGTAAATATGGTTTCTGTGGGCTTTATTAATATAGTGTATTCTGATTTATTTTAGAAGCTGGCTGTTGGGTTTAAATTGAGGCCATTTCAATTATTTCCATTAGGTCAGGTCTTGCAATAATAAATCATTACAGTAATCTATTTGGTTTGCTTTGTCGTCCCACAATAAAATTATAGTGCCAGTGTCTATAACAAGCATGCCAAACATGTGTGCATACACTGAAAGCTGCATATTTTACTACCCATTTAACATTTTTAATTAGGTCAGAGCATGTGTTAAAGAATAATAATGAAGTGTACATGTTAGTTAGTTAGTTAGTTAGTTAGTTAGTTAGTCGCAGTTCCAACTTCACAGCAACGGGTCGTCCCCATTATGCTCCATAATGTACATGTTTCTCACTTTTAATAAGAGAAACAACAGTTTATGGTATGTGTGTATATATATATATATTTGTTGCATATCCTATTTACAGGAAATCACTGTCAACACAAGCGTTTTACTGCTGTTGTTGATGTTCAGTAGTTTGCCATTGATTTTCTGAACGACCGGCTCCCTTACCAACACGTTAAAATCCAAGTGCGACACGGCCTGCTGCCAAGTCGGTGGCCGCTGCGTTCCGAACGTATGATAAGTTGCTCTCGAATCGAATGTGCAAGCCTTTAGGCCACTGAGACCATAGGTATATATATATATATATACTAGATGACCCGGCCCGGCTTCGCCCAGGCCCTGGCGGGGATCTGTCTGTCTGTCTGTCTGTCTGTCTGTCTGTCTGTCTGTCTGTCTGTCTGTCTGTCTGTCTGTCTGTCTGTCTGTCTGTCTGTCTGTCTGTCTGTCTGTCTGTCTGTCTGTCTGTCTGTCTGTCTGTCTGTCCGACCCGGCCCGACTTCGCCCAGGCCATGGTGGGGAGCATCTCATTTAATTCATATAAGTAGTCATATAAGCTCCCGTTCCCGAACTATCTATCTATCTATCTATCTATCTATCTATCTATCTATCTATCTATCTATCTATCTATCTATCTATCTATCTATCTATCTATCTATCTATCTATCTATGAAAAGGCCCGTTCCCGTTAAAAATATAGATAGAGTAGAAGAATAGATAGATTGATAGTAGAAAATATGATTGGAAGAGATCTATCTAAAGTAAACTTACCAAGATATCATGAACAGCCAATAAATGGTGGGCGGTGGGTTGACTGCAGAGTACTGCAAACGATATGCAACTAACTTTCTCTCACAAAAAATTACTTTTTTTTTTAAACTAACGAAAATCGCAGGCCCGTCCTACATTCTGCCCTTCTTCTCTATTTCCTCTCATACATTCTTTCATTCAACATCTCTTATGAAGCAATTCTTTGACAACAAAAAATACCCAATGTGGGTGTAACGCGCCATACATATGAGAATTTGAATAACGAAGACACAAACAATAGATTGCACGATTTATTGCCTGGCATATTTCGCTGCATCTCGTCAGGTACATACTGCAGAAATCACACAACTTACGTGAATTAATTAGATAAATCCCTCAACCTGAAATATACACATGTTCGCACAGTAATGTCGATTGTCTACCACGGTAATTTTAAACTGACTAACATGTCTTTCTGCTTACACAAGGACGGCTTACGAAGGTTGATTAGTATAGCTTCAGCAAACTTTAACAATCGACTACTTTGTGTGTTGAACAACACTCGGAACACTCAACACTATTTCAACCACGTGACCACTCTCGAGCACATGTCTCCCGACCGATGAAGCCAGACTTTTCCGGTGTGTCGGCCTGCCTAGGCTACCATCTTCTGTGTGTAGTATCTTGTCCAACCAATTCGGAATATGTTCCGAAACCCTGCAATGTAACTGTCGCTCAGTTCTGCCTATGTAGATGGCCTCGCATCTGCATGTAAATTGGTAAATACAATTTGATTTGGCGTACAAAGCTACAGGTTTTTTTACTGCTGGGACTGGGATCGGTGTGTTTCTGTACCTGATGACTAGAGCTGCAGCACAGAATGTTCGCTCGACTGCTGTGGTGAGCCGGTCCCGCAGATGTTGCATTACGTCATCTCCTCGAAAGGTTAGCTGGATTAATACTTTGAGTTTAGGGACTGTAGTTACTTCTGATTTCGGTTTGGGCTGTTGGCAGTGGCGCTTTATAAATCCTGTGGAGTACCCATTCAGGTTTAAGGCATTCTTCAGAGTTTTAAATTCCTCTGTCAGTGTGTCCTGGGTGCATATCTTCCTAGCACGGTCAAACAGGGTCCGTACTAAGCCCCGTTTGTACTGGACAGGTGCGAAGCTCTGAAAATTTAAGCATTGGCCAGTCCATGTTTCTTTGCGGTACACCGATCTTTGAATTGTGCCATCTGCTCTACGTCTCATTAGGATCTAATATATATATTAGGGCTGCGGAAGTTAACGATTAATTAATAGATTAATTGTTAATTTTTTAAAAAATAATTAATTATTTTTTTTTACGATTAATAGAAAACTTTTCTTCCATGACTTATACAAATGAACCGGATGTGGAAAAATTGTCGGACATTTTAACCATAGTGCTGCAAACACAACCGAGTTGCAAAATTGTACTGAGTCACCATTGTGTAAGCTGCAGCAAGATGTACCAACAAGATGAAACAGTATGTTTATTATGCTACAGAGTCTTCTACAGGTCAGAGAACCATAACTGTCTACATGTCAGATGAAAAGAAGCACTACAAAAGTCCAAAACTGTCAGGTTCAGATTGGGAGAAGATTTCGAAATATGTCAAAGTTTTGGACTTATTCTGTCAGACCACGGTCCTGCTTGGCGGTCAAGATTTTGTTTCATGTAGCTGTGTATTGCCACTGCTATCATCGTTGACAAAGCATATGACTGTACACGATGATGATCCGGGCTACATAGCTAAATTTAAGGCAGCATGTATTAATGACTTCAGTGAACGTGTAGCTAATATGACAAGTATTTAAATACTACAGATTGCAACAGCACTTGATCCACGCTACAAATACCTGAAATGTTTGTCAAAAGATGCAAAAGAACGAACTTGGTCACGTATTGAACAACAAATAGCAGTTAATGTTCATGATGAGCAGATGGAGACTGCTGCAACGAATGATACTGACATTGACAATGAAACTATATGTGAACCAAATGAAGAGAGTATTAAGCTAATTGAGTCTGAAATGGATAAGAAAGTTGCTGAATCGGTTGACCCTCTACAATGGTGAAAGCTTAATGAACATCGATATCCGAAATTGGTATTCCTTGCCAAGACCATTCTGTGCATACCGGCTACCTCAGTTTCATGTGAACGATTGTTCAGCTCTGCTGGTTATATTGTTAATAAGACGCGCTCGTCACTTGAACCAAATACTGTCAACATACTCGTCTGTTTACATAGTTGGTTATTAGATGACATATGAACAAGACAATCCAGTGCTATTTCGATTTTTGACAAATACGACTATAATGTGAGTTATATGAATATAATTGTTTTGCTGTAATCGAAATTAACTATTTATTAATCGTTAATTTTTCAAAAGTTAACTATTAAATTTAAATTAATCGATCGCAGCCCTTATATATATATATATATATATATATATATATATATATATATATATATATATATATATATATATATATATATATATATATATATGCCGGTCTCCCTGGCGAAGGTGTGAAGGATAAAGATACTGTTCGTAATCCCGCATACCTAGGTAAAAAATACAGCTGCGCGAGATTCGGCAGCGGATCGCGTCGCGTTGGTTTCTTACTGAAAGGTATTTGAGCCGGTCGTTCAGAAAGCAATGGCAACTACTTAACATAAAACTTGTCAAAACATCAACAGCAGCTGCAAAATGCTGGTGTTAATTGCAATGTCCTGTAAATAGGATATGCAAAAAAATTATATATATATGCCGGCTGCCTGGCGGAGGTGTTAGCAGCTTTCTCCGTTAATCCCGAATACTCTCGTAGTCAACGTGAGCGGACGAGAATTAGAAGTGATTGGAGTCACGCTAGTGACTTAAGAGAGTATGGAGCCGGTCGTTCAGAAAGTCGTGGCGTGCTGATGAGCGTAATCTAGCCTAGGAATCAACATACAGCTGAAAGATGCTGGTGTTGACCCCAATATCCTGAAACAGGATGAAACGCGGGGGGGGGGATATATATATATATATATATATATATATATATATATATATATATATATATATATATATATATATATATATATATATATATATATATATATATATATAGATGATACAGTATTAATTGCAGACAATGCGCAGGACCTGCAACAATTAGTAGATGCGGTTATTGTACACAGTGAGCAACTAGGGTTATAATTACATTGTAAAATGATTCAGATTATGGTCAACACTACGAAGAAAGAAGTGCCACAATGTTATATACAAGTAAATGGAAATATTCTTCAACAAGTGAATCGGTACAATTATCTTGGAACAGTCATAACATCTGATGGGAGATGCCTTGAAGAGATTAGAACAAGAATCGCCATGGCAAAAGTAGCCTTTAGCAAGATGAAAAACATTCTGACCAATAAATAGATGTCAATTGAAACGAGAAAGAGTATTGAGGGGATACATAGAGCCTGTTCTTTTGTATGGATGTGAAACTTGGACAATGAGCAGTCAAGCTGAAAAACATCTGATGGCTGCAGAAATCTGGTTCCTGAGGAAAATGCAAAAAATACCATGGACAGACAGAAAAACCAATGACCAAGTACTACAGGAGACAAAACCAAATTTTATGCATACAGGAGACAAAAGAACATCGTAAACTGATTAGAGAAATTAGACGTAGACAGTCAAAATTTTTTTGACATGTTATGAGAAGAAATGGATTTGAGAACTTGGTGACAACTGGCATGATCGAAGGGAACAGACCAAGAGGAAGACCGAGACGAAAATACCTGGATGGCTTGGCCACAGGCATGGACGAGACAGGAACACTGAGTTGATCCACGACACTGGTGATCGAGTGAAATGGCGAGTCATGACCGCCCACGCTTTCCGGCATGGCACATTTATATATATATATATATATATATATATATATATATATATATATATATATATATATATATGATATGATATATATGTATGTAGTGTAGTATATGCAGGAGATCAGAGATATATACACAGACCACGTCATACTGTGATGACGTCAGTCTGCACGCGCTGTCTATCCTACGGTAATGTTTATTGCGCGAGCGTAAATTCATTTTAACCTATGAATTCCTGTTGAAAATTTGCAAAATTATCAATGACATGGTCCGTTTAGAATGATGAAAAATTGCACACATATACAATAATAGGTGTTGAATGTAAACATGCATTAATTAACATTGTATTCGCTCTTAATATTCCATAACAATATAAAATGTTCATAGCTGGAGTATGACAAGAAAAACTGCCATCTCCCGCCATTGAAATACTAGTAAATACTACATAACAACATGCGATCTTCATAATTTTATTGTGACATTGATTGTCAACTTAAATGGTCGAAAATTACAAACTAGACAAAAACAATGGATGCTAAATTTAAAAGCAAATTAAAAATTAAATTAAAAAAATTTTGTAGAAAAAGGGGTTTTTTCATTA
>JACEFZ010025475.1:0-40000 GCA_014155875.1 Cepaea nemoralis
GGCCTTAGCACCATATAGCCCCATGTGACTTTATATAGTATAACAGGGTCTTGTACTTTTTCGTGTTGTTGTATATGTATATGTATGTGTGTATGTGTGTGGGGAGGGGGGGGGGTGAAATTCTAAAGCCAATGTGCTTGAAATTTAACCAAAAATCTTGACAATGATTGACCCAATCATGTACACAAATGAACGACTCAAGAATGTACACAAATGAACGATCCAAGCATGTACACAAGTTAACGAGCCAAACATGTACACGAATGATTGACCCAAGCATGTACTCAAATGAATGAATCAAGTATGTGCACAACTGAACAATCCAATCATGTACACAAATGTACGACCCAGGCATGTACATAAAGGAAGGTGTTGATCATATGCAACTCTTCTCTTTAGTCAGCTGACTCTATATTACCCTACAACACGTGACATTGTCATCCATATTTGTATTTACAGAAAACATGATTAGATGCAGATCACCTACAGAGAAACCAATATTGCAAATCTAACCTGTTTCTTCTTCTTCTTTTTGATCTCTCCTGTCTTATCCTGTTCATGTTGAATGTTGCCTCTGATCGCTTCCACTAGCATATTCTTGTACAGATCTGAGTTGAGGAATCGTGGGTAGCTGTCATATTTCATTAGCTGCTGGATCTATTGATTGTCAATTAAAAACACACAATCATTACAACTGGAATGGATTACCTGAAATGTCTATTTGTATGGATATGAAACACACAATAATTACAACTGGAATGGATTACCTTAAGTGTCTATTTGTATATATCTGAAACACATGCTGCATGTTCCTAGCAAGATGCTGCGATCAAACGAAAGCTGATTTTTTTTTTAAAGGCAATGTTACTTTCAGCAGTTTGCCATTGCTATCTGAACGAGAAGTCAACGTTTACGTGCAGCTTAATGCCGGTGAAGGGATTACACCCCCTACCCAGTCATCAGTGTAAAGTATTTTATTTAATACAACATAAGTTCATGTCTAATAATAATATTCCATTTCAATTCAATTATAAACATAAGACTGTACACAACAATAATATTGGTAGAATGTGCGACTCGGGTACATATATGTACATGCATCCTCATACCCTGGTACACACACACATGCATCCTCATACCCTGGTACACACACACACACACACACACACACACACACATGCATCCTCATACCCTGGTACACACACACATGCATCCTCATACCCTGGTACACACACACACACACACATGCATCCTCATACCCTGGTACACACACACACATGCATGCTCATACCCTGGTACACACACACATGCATCCTCATACCCTGGTACACACACACACACACATGCATCCTCATACCCTGGTACACACACACACACACACACACACACATGCATCCTCATACCCTGGTACACACACACACACACACATGCATGCTCATACCCTGGTACACACACACACACACACATGCATGCTCATACCCTGGTACACACACACACACACATGCATGCTCATACCCTGGTACACACACACACACACACATGCATCCTCATACCCTGGTACACACAAACACACACACATGCATGCTCATACCCTGGTACACACACACACATGCATCCTCATACCCTGGTACACACACACACACATGCACCCTCATACCCTGGTACACACACACACACACATGCATCCTCATACCCTGGTACACACACACACATGCATGCTCATACCCTGGTACACACACACATGCATCCTCATACCCTGGTACACACACACACACACACACACACATGCATCCTCATACCCTGGTACACACACACACACATGCATGCTCATACCCTGGTACACACACACATGCATCCTCATACCCTGGTACACACACACACACACATGCATCCTCATACCCTGGTACACACACACACACACACATGCATCCTCATACCCTGGTACACACACACACACACACATGCATGCTCATACCCTGGTACACACACACACACACACACACACATGCATGCTCATACCCTGGTACACACACACACACACATGCATGCTCATACCCTGGTACACACACACACACACATGCATGCTCATACCCTGGTACACACACACACACACACATGCATCCTCATACCCTGGTACACACACACACACACATGCATGCTCATACCCTGGTACACACACACACATGCATCCTCATACCCTGGTACACACACACACACACACACACATGCATCCTCATACCCTGGTACACACACACATGCATGCTCATACCCTGGCACACACACACATGCATCCTCATACCCTGGTACACACACACACACACACACACATGCATCCTCATACCCTGGTACACACACACACACACACACACACTCACATGCATCCTCATACCCTGGTACACACACACACACACACACACATGCATCCTCATACCCTGGTACACACACAAATGCATGCTCTTACCCTGGTACACACACACACATGCATCCTCATACCCTGGTACACACACACATGCATCCTCATACCCTGGTACACACACACATGCATCCTCATACCCTGGTACACACACACATGCATCCTCATACCCTGGTACACACACATGCATCCTCATACCCTGGTACACACACACATGCATCCTCATACCCTGGTACACACACACACACACACATGCATCCTCATACCCCTGGTACACACACACATGCATCCTCATACCCTGGTACACACACACACACACACATGCATCCTCATACCCTGGTACACACACACATGCATCCTCATACCCTGGTACACACACACATGCATCCTCATACCCTGGCACACACACACACACACACACACACACACACACACACACACATGCATCCTCATACCCTGGTACACACACACATGCATCCTCATACCCCGGTACAAAACACACATGCATCCTCATACCCTGGTACACACACACATGCATCCTCATACCCTGGTACACACACACACACACACATGCATCCTCATACCCTGGTACACACACACACATGCATCCTCATACCCTGGTACACACACACACACACACACACACACACACACACATGCATCCTCATACCCTGGTACACACACACATGCATCCTCATACCCTGGTACACACACACATGCATGCTCATACCCTGGTACACACACACATGCATGCTCATACCCTGGTACACACACACACACACATGCATCCTCATACCCTGGTACACACACACACATGCATCCTCATACCCTGGTACACACACACACATGCATCCTCATACCCTGGTACACACACACACACACATGCATCCTCATACCCTGGTACACACACACACATGCATCCTCATACCCTGGTACACACACACATGCATGCTCATACCCTGGTACACACACACATGCATGCTCATACCCTGGTACACACACACATGCATGCTCATACCCTGGTACACACACACACACACACATGCATCCTCATACCCTGGTACACACACACATGCATCCTCATACCCTGGTACACACACACATGCATCCTCATACCCTGGTACACACACACACACACACACACACATGCATCCTCATACCCTGGTACACACACACATGCATCCTCATACCCTGGTACACACACACATGCATCCTCATACCCTGGTACACACACACACACACACATGCATCCTCATACCCTGGTACACACACACATGCATCCTCATACCCTGGTACACACACACATGCATCCTCATACCCTGGTACACACACACATGCATCCTCATACCCTGGTACACACACACACACACATGCATCCTCATACCCTGGTACACACACACACATGCATCCTCATACCCTGGTACACACACACACACACACACACACATGCATCCTCATACCCTGGTACACACACACACATGCATCCTCATACCCTGGTACACACACACATGCATGCCATACCCTGGTACACACACACATGCATGCTCATACCCTGGTACACACCACACACACATGCATCCTCATACCTGGTACACACACACACATGCATTCCTCATACCCTGGTAACACCACACACAACATGCATCCTCATACCCTGGTACACACACACACACACACACACACACACACACATGCATCCTCATACCCTGGTACACACACACATGCATCCTCATACCCTGTACACACACACATCGCATGCTCATACCCTGGTACACACACACATGCATGCTCATACCCTGGTACACACACATGCATCCTCATACCCTGGTACACACACACATGCATGCTCATACCCTGGTACACACACACATGCATCCTCATACCCTGGTACACACACACATGCATCCTCATACCTGGTACACACACACATGCATGCTCATACCCTGTACACACACACATGCATGCTCATACCCTGGTACACACACACATGCATGCTCAGTAACCCTGGTACACACACCACATGCATCCTCATACCCATTCGGTACCACACACACATGCTATGCTCAATACCCTGGTACAACACACAATGCATCCCTAATACCCTGGTACACACACACATGCATGCTCATACCTGGTAACACACACATGCATCCTCATACCCTGCGGTACACACACACATTGCATCCTCAACCTGGTACACCACAACACATGCCATGCTCATACCCTGGTACACACACACATGCATCCTCATACCCTGGTACACACACACATGCATCCTCATACCCTGGTACACACACACATGCATGCTCATACCCTGGTACACACACACATGCATGCTCATACCCTGGTACACACACACATGCATCCTCATACCCTGGTACACACACACATGCATGCTAATACCATGGTACACACACACATGCATGCTCATACCCTTGGTACATACCCACATGCATCCTCATACCCTGGTAACACACACACATGCATGCTCATACCCTGGTACACACAACACACATGCATCCTCAACCCTGGTACACACACACACATGCATCCTCATACCCTGGTACACACACACACATGCATCCTCATACCCTGGTACACACACACACACATGCATCCTCATACCCTGGTACACACACACACACCACACACATGCATCCTCATACCCTGGTACACACACACACATGCATCCTCATACCCTGGTACACACACACACACATGCATCCTCATACCCTGGTACACACACACACACACACACACACATGCATCCTCATACCCTGGTACACACACACACACACACACACACATGCATCCTCATACCCTGGTACACACACACATGCATCCTCATACCCTGGTACACACACACACATGCATCCTCATACCCTGGTACACACACACACATGCATCCTCATACCCTGGTACACACACACACATGCATCCTCATACCCTGGTACACACACACACATGCATCCTCATACCCTGGTACACACACACACACACACACACATGCATCCTCATACCCTGGTACACACACACGCATGCATCCTCATACCCTGGTACACACACACACATGCATCCTCATACCCTGGTACACACACACACACACACACACACACACACACACATGCATCCTCATACCCTGGTACACACACACACACACACATGCATCCTCATACCCTGGTACACACACACACACACACACACACCACACACATGCATCCTCATACCCTGGTACACACACACATGCATCCTCATACCCTGGTACACACACACACACACACACACACACACATGCATCCTCATACCCTGGTACACACACACACACACACACACACACATGCATCCTCATACCCTGGTACACACACACATGCATCCTCATACCCTGGTACACACACACACACACCCACACACACACACACACACACACACACACACACACACACACACATGCATCCTCATACCCTGGTACACACACATGAACTCTCATTTATAGTATATGTCACTGGTACAGACACACACGAATCTTCATTTATAACATATGTGACTGGTACACACACTTGGTATCAACTTGGTTAAGTATTATCCAATCTATTGTACAATCACATTTAGGTGTCATATATGTCATTGATATAACCATTGTTTGTGTGTTTTTTTATATTAAAGAAAATTCCTTTCTTGCACTCTCTGTTAGTACAATGTCCTTTAGTTATTGTTGATCTGCAGTTTTCGCCACATTTTTGGACTGTATCACCAGCATGGAGTAGACTGGAACTACCGAACGGCAGTAAAATTCTGATGTTGACTGCAACGTCCTGTAAGGGATATACAACTATAAAAAATATAGAGAGAAGAGATCCAGCGACAAACCAATTCTTGTCTCACTCCTTGCTTTATCTATTCAGAATTGCCATATTTCACATTTTACTTGCCGCTACTTGCTTCCATTAAGAATTATTTATTATTCTGAGAAATGTCCTATCCATGTTGATATCTTCCAAAAATTTTAATTTCATCATGCGTCATTTTATTATATGCCTTGGTATAATCTATAAAGCACAAATACATGTCTTTCTGTGTTTTTATGAATCTCTGTATTAATGTTCGTGCATTATTTGTATCTTTCCCTTCCACAGATCATACAGTTCTTCCCCAGTTGCCACGTTTTCTTTCTTGTTTTTCTCATTATAGTTTCAAGTAGAAGTTAGGTGACCTGGATTATGAGGTTGATTGTACGAGATTTTTCGCATTCAACTGCTCCAGGTCCTTTGGTTAGAGGCTATCTCTGCCTACAACATCAGTTTCCAACTGTCCGGACAAGTGACTGATCTGTCCTGCTCTGGTCAACTGCAGAGTTGTCCACTTATGCCGGTGGATGCTGGATCCACGTCTCCACATTATGGTGTGTGTCCCATCCTCTACCACGTGGTTTGGATTGTTCCTGCCTGAAGTCATCAGATCATGACGGTATGTCAATAACCCGACAAGTCGGTCATGTGATCAGTATCAACCCAGTCATGTGATCAGTATCAAGCCGGTCATGTGGTCAGCATTAAGCCAGTCATGTGATCAGCATCAAGCCAATCATGTGATCAGCAACAAACCGACTGTCTTCACTCCCCGAGACATTTCCTAGTACCCATGTTGGCTGGATATTCAAGGTCAAGTTTGACCATCCGCCCCTTGCGGAGTCGAACCCAGGGCCGGCATCTAGCCACTGCGCCATCGTGGCTCGCAAGACGGATGTGCTCGGTCAGTTTAAACCAGCCTCACTATATGTTTTTACCTTGGAACACAGGGACACATGTGACGTTTGCTTCAAGACCTTATCAACGGTCCCACTTACCTGACTCTGAGCTACATCAAACATGGCGGCTGTTGGGGAGTCCAGGAATTGTTCTGTGTGCGACCTGGCCGCGTTGTCAACATTAACTGGGTCACTGGCCCTCATGGCTATGTGACGGTGGTATATATCCTTAGCTAAAGCTTGTTGCTGAAAGGAGACAGAACACATTTTAATTCCGTGTTAATAGAGAATGATCCAAAGTCCCGATGAGAACATCTCTACAATTAACAGACAGGGATTTAAAAAAAAACAAAAAACACTGATCAACATAAACCTCAATTTCGTATTTTTCTTGCAGATTTACAAAAAAAAAATAATTTCTTAACAAAGCTGTAATTCGAAGCAATATTTACTTGTAGGAAATTTGAATGGCGGAATACAAACAATAGGCTGCACAGTTTATTGCCTGGTAAATGTCGCTGCATCTCGTTAGGGGGATACTGTAGAATTCACACAATATAAACTAAAGCAATGAGATACATCTTTCAAACTGAAATATACCAGACGTATATATTCCGACTATAAATTAAATTGTCACCCACGGTAATTGTAAACTGACATTCGTGTCAGTAAATATTACCTAGTAATTGTGGCCAGGGACTATAAGGGAGGCAAACAGTAGTAACACTGTAACCTGCCTTTCATGTCGTAAGAGTCGACTGAGAAGGTCGGTGGGAGAGTGCCTACGTCACGCAGAAGAGAACTGGAGCTACAAAATCCAACCAATCAAGGACAAGTCTGAAAGTGTGGGGAGTGAGTTGCTTGAGGGCCCTTTCTCCTTCAAGAGATGAAAATCAGCATCAGTGGCATAAGGAGGAAGAGGAAGAGTAGGAGGATGTGGTGATGGGGAGAGAAGGAGGAGGTGGGCTTAAGTGGTATAACAGTTTCATATCGACTTATATCTGAACTGTAACTTTGATGGAAACAAGCAGCGAGTACTAATGTCCGAACGAGTGTATGGGTGCAACATCATGTCCAAGTGTCAAAGTGTATCACGCGAAAAACACGAATGCCGCTGTAAAACAGACTTATGTAACCGACACGGCTGTCGGGGCTGTGTTTTCTTAGCGACAAGTGGGTGTCCTGAACATTATATAAGTATGCTGACAACAGAAGTTTTGTATCATCGTATCTATAAGATTAGTTTTACCATTTACCTGATGTTGGTCGGTTAAGCCACGAAACTCTTGACACACTTTCCAAAATCTGATGTTTTCATCGCTGAACTCTTTCTCCAGAAATTTCTGCACAAGAACATCACAGAAATAGAAATCAATAATGCAACCTTCAATATGCGAATAAATTATATGACAATATGAAATAATATTGAGACGTTGAATTAACCAATATTATCTATATTCTCAGAAAACGTCGGTTCTTTGTTGTTTGAAACGAAAGCTTAGTTTACATTGCCGGTAAGTCCCTTCACAGTCTACGTTGTACATGTGTTGCCGGAGTGTCTAACATATTCCGAACAGGGAACATTATTTTGGCCTACACCCGCGCCATTTAAAGACGCATTCTATGGAGATGTCCACAAGCTGAAGTTGATTGCTGCTATCTTCGGATGAATTCATACTGAAGTCTGGAGGCGTTCCTTATAGTTTAGATGAGTAATCCAACAACGGCTGCAACTCTCGATACCTCATCGTTTGTTTTCTTCAACATTCTTCTCCAAAATCACATCTCTGCTGCTTCTCAGGATACATTCTATATATATAATCATCATCATCATCATCATCAAGTTCCCGCCGACAGGCGTGGGCGACCATGCTTCTCCACATCTTGCGATCCCAAAGGCATGCACCAATTCGTGTGATGACGCCCGTTCGTGCCATGATATCAAGCCTGTCAGGAATGTTATCTCGCTGGCTTCCTTTATTTGTCTTGCCACACACCTTTCTAGCTGTCACATTTTCCAATTTTAGTCTTCTCATAATGGAGCCTCTTTCTGATGTTTGTGATAAGTTTTCTTTGCGTCTTAGCCTCACTCAAAATATCCAGATGGTTAATTTTGGCCGTCCAAAGAATGTTCATCATTCTACGAGGGGAAGTCAATAAGAATGCGACAAATGGCTGTAGAAAATTAACTAAATATGATAACAATCTTGAAGCCAGTTTATTTTTATACATACATTGTCCCTCTATTTCTCAACATAATTTCTACCAACACTGATGCACTTATTCCATCGTTTTATCAGTCCTCCCAAACCGGCCGCATAGAACTGCGTGCCCTGTTTTCTAAGCTGCGTTTCACTTCACCTTCAACTTCGGCGTCATTGGCGAAATGTCTCCAGCTAAGGTGGGATTTCAATGTTTATGCTGACAAATGTTTATCCCGTAAAGCGGTGCATAGCTGAGTAGAAAAAAGTTACGAGGGAGAGTCAATAAGTAAGTCACACAGTTCTGTGGGATGGCCGGTAAATGAAAACAAAGCCCCAGTTCCGTGCAGCCGGTTTGGGAGAACTGATAAAACGATGGGATAAGTGCATCAATGTTGGTGGAAATTATGTTGAGACATAAAGGGACAATGTATGTATAAAAATAAACTAGTTTAAAGTTGTTATCATATTCAGTTATTTTTCTACAGCCATTTGTGCCTTACTTGTTAACTTACCCTCGTATAAAACCACATCTTGAAAGCCTCCATGGTGATTTTAGCTTGTTTACTAACTGTCCAGGATTTGCATCTATATGTTAGAACTAGTTCTATGTAACGTGCAAGAATTATTTCTGTGACTTCCAATGATACAGACGTATTGCATAAATAGTTCTTTGTATATCGTGCAAAACCTTCTATACAAAGATTACATGTGTAACCCTAAACAACGATACAGAAAGATCAAGCAGTACATCACACACACGCAAATTCCTATACAGAGGAACAATATTGCAAAGTAACATACTGATAATTTAAGTGATCTTAAGTCACTTGTTCTTCTCCTCCTTATCACTCCCCCCTCCCCCAAACCGTCCTATTTATTTTCTGTCTCCTGTAGCTGCTTCCATGTCATCCCAATATTATTCATTTCGTTAATTCTCTTCAGTATTTCAGTAATTGTGAAAATAGAAATACACAAATACTGAAGTATTGGAAAGATCAGCTTGTGTGACGGTTTGTTCCATGCTCAGTCTTCGCAGACTTAGATGGATAGGACACGTTAGGAGGATGGATGATGGTAGAATACCAAGGAACATCTTTTTTTTTGCTGAATTACAGATGTGTAAGAGATCTCGGGGTCGGCCTCTACTACGATATAGAGATGTGTGTAAGCGGGACATAACTGATACAGGCTTCGATATTGCACACTGGGATCAAGTTGCTGCCGAACGTGCTGCATGGAGAGCAAATATCAAAAGTGGAATAAATACGAAGAAGAACATGAGCATGATCATCAAGTAAAGAATAAGACCACTCTTTTCCCGTCGGTAGGGCTATTGGATTGATGGTACTAGCCCATATTTTATAGACCACGTGGAACTCCTTGGGTGGTATGGTCAGTCTCACTCCTGCTGCCAGTGCTTTTCAGATGATTTCCTGATACCAATTTTTGGCTGGGTCAAAATTGTAGCCGTCATTTTTCAAAAATCAACTTTTGGAGGGAGATTTTAACATGAGACCACCGGGCCTGCAGTCAAGCATGCTAGCCTCTGCGTTCCTGCGGCTCCTGGACAGGACAATTCGTGTATAAATATAATACAAAACAATAAGCGACAACATGTATTAACGTATCAATGAAACAAGCCTTACCGTAAAGATGTTTACTTTCAGCGGATCTTGCAGCATTTGATCAAACTGGACAGCCCAACTGGACACCCTTTCTGCCTGGTTCACGTGATCCTGATTACGAGATGCAGTGCCAGTGTTGTGCACACAGTCTGCCGCCTTCAGTTCAGTACCCGCCATGTTTCTGTCCCCAGCGTCAGGTTTAGCTGAGTTTGATGTCCGCCTTTGACAATTATCGGATGATTTAACTGTCTGATTGAGATGTTGACGTGGCTCTGGCGTTCGTTGATCACCGTGGGTTGATGAATCAAATGTTTTATTAGAACTTTCTATGGAGGACAGACTCAGTTCTCTCTGACCAAGATTACAGCAATCCACAACCTGATTGTAAAGTTGTTTGGGCAACATTCTTGTTTTCTTGTGTGAAAGTAATCTGCGGAAAGGACGTGGTAACGCGCCAAACTTTCTCAACGAAGGAAACCGTTTTCGTGAGAATGACTTTCTGTAGCCTCTGGACTGACTGATTTCTTCACTCTGGGTTAACTCCTCGGAGATGTCTCTCATAAAGCTGTGATCACGGATTATAGAAGTGTATCCTACAGGCGTGCGGGTGAGGTTGTAATCCGAGAGTGCAGAACTGTGTGCTATCGGTTTGGGACTGTCTCCGGTGCTGTAATCATAGACTGTAGAAGTGTATCTCGCAGTCGCGATTATGGAGTTATAGGTAGCCAGTACAGAACTTTGTGCTCCTGGCAAGGGGCTGTCTTCGACTTTGATGTCTTCACTTTGGGTTAACTCCTGGGAGATGTCTCTCGTGTTGTCATCACGAATTATGGAAGTGTATCCTACAGGCGTGTGTGTGAGGTTGCAATCAGAGAGTGTAGAACTGTGTACCAGAGGTGTGTGGCTGCCTGCGATGTTGTAATCATAGAGTGCAGAAGTGTATCCTGCAGTCGCAAGTGTGGGGTTATTAGGCTGTATAGAACTTTGTGCTGCAGGCGTGGGGCTGTCTTCGATGTTGATTTCATCACTCTGGTTTGATGCCTCGGAGATGACTCTTATTAAGCTGTAATCACGAATTACAGAAGCATATCCTACAGGAGTGCGTGTGAGATTGTAATCAGAGAGTGTAGAACTGTGTGCTAGAGGCATGGGACTGCCTGCGATGTTGTAATCATAAAGTACCGAAGTGTATCCTGAATTCGTGCGTGTGTCTCTCATGCTTTCATCATGGACTGCAGCGGTATATCTGACATTCGTAGAGCTGTCTCTGGTGTTGTAATCAAAGACTGCGGAAGTGTGTCCCATAGGCCTGGGTCTGTTTCCGAGGTTGTCTCTGGAGAGCACAGAACTGTGACCTACTGAGGTCAGGGTATCTTTGAGGTTGTAGTCACACATTCCTGAAGTGTATCTGACTGACCTGGCACTGTCTCCAAGGTTGTAATCATAGATTACAGAAGTGCGTATGTCTCTGAGGATGTAATCAGAGAGTACCGAACTATGAACTATGGGCGTGTTGCTGTCTCCGGTATGGTTATCATATATAACAGAAGTGTTCCTAGCAGGCGTGAGTACTTCTCTGGGGTTGTCATTATAAAGTGCAGAAGCGTCTTCTGCAGGCGCGGGCATGTCTCTAGGGTTATCTTTACAAAGTGCAGAAGTATGTCTTGCAAGGGTGTGTATGTCTCTCAGGTTATAATAAAGTACGGAAGTGTGTCCAGTAGGCGCATGTCTATTTCCCAGGGTGTCATTAGAGATCACAGAACTGTGTCCTACAGGCATTGGCAAATCTCCGATGCTGTAATCACACAGTACAGAAGTGTATCTTACTGACACGGGAGTGTCTATAAGGCTGCCATCACTGAGTGCAGTTGTGTATCCTGCAAAACCGAAGCTGTCTACGAGACTGCTAACATAGTCTATAGAAGAAAAGTCTATAGATGTGGGACTGTCTCCGAGATTGCCATTACAGATTACAGAGATGCGTCCTTCGGGTCTGTAGCTGTCTCCGAGAGTGCCAGCAGAGATTATAGAAGTGTTTTCTTCAAGTCTGCAACTGTCTCCGTGAGTGTTAACAGAGATTATATAAGTGTTTTCTTCAGGTCTGTATCTGTCTCCGAGGTTGCAATTACAGAGTACCCAAATATGTCTTTCGGGTGTGTAGTTGTCTCTGAAATTGCCAACAGAGATTATAGAAGTGTTTTCTTCACATCTGTAACTGTCTCCGAGGTTGCAATCACAGACTTTCGAAATGTGTCCTTCAGGTGTGTAGTTGTCTCTGAAATTGCCAACAGAGATTATAGATGCGTTTTCTTCAGTTCTGTAACTGTCTCCGAGGTTGCAATCACAGACTTTCGAAATGTGTCCTTCAGGTGTGTAGTTGTCTCTGAAATTGCCAACAGAGATTATAGATGCGTTTTCTTCAGATCTGTAACTGTCTCCGAGGTTGCAATCACAGACTTTCGAAATGTGTCCTTCAGGTGTGTGGTTGTCTCTGTAAGGGCTAACGGAGATTATAGATGTGATTTCTTCAGATTTGTAACTGTCTCTGAGGTTGCAATCACAGATTTTCGAAATCTGTCCTTCAGGTGTGTGGTTGTCTGTGTTACTGCCAACAGAGATTATAGATGCGTTTTCTTCAGATCTGTAACTGTCTCCGAGGTTGCAATCACAGACTTTCGAAATGTGTCCTTCAGGTGTGTGGTTGTCTCTGTAAGGGCTAACGAAGATTATAGATGTGATTTCTTCAGATTTGTAACTGTCTCTGAGGTTGCAATCACAGATTTTCGAAATCTGTCCTTCAGGTGTGTGGTTGTCTGTGTTACTGCCAACAGAGATTATAGATGTGTTTTCTTCAGTTCTGTAACTGTCTCCGAGGTTGCAATCACAGACTTTCGAAATGTGTCCTTCAGGTGTGTAGTTGTCTCTGTAGGTGCCAACAGAGATTATAGAAGTGTTTTCTTCAAGTCTGCAACTATCTCCGTGAGTGTTAACATAGATTATAGAAGTGTTTTCTTCAGTTCTGTAACTGTCTCCGAGGTTGCAATCACAGACTTTCGAAATGTGTCCTGCAGGTGTGTAGTTGTCTCTGTAACTGCCAACAGAGATTATAGAAGTGTTTTCTTCAAGTCTGCAACTATCTCCGTGAGTGTTAACATAGATTATAGAAGTGTTTTCTTCAGGTCTGTATCTGTCTCCGAGGTTGCAATTACAGAGTACCCAAATATGTCCTTCAGGAGTGTAGTTATCTCTTAAATTGCCAACAGAGATTATAGAAGTGTTTTCTTCAAGTCTGCAACTATCTCCGTGAGTGTTAACATAGATTATAGAAGTGTTTTCTTCAGTTCTGTAACTGTCTCCGAGGTTGCAATCACAGACTTTCGAAATGTGTCCTTCACGTGTGTAGTTGTCTCTGAAATTGCCAACAGAGATTATAGATGCGTTTTCTTCAGATCTGTAACTGTCTCCGAGGTTGCAATCACAGACTTTCAAAATGTGTCTTTCCGGTGTGTAGTTGTCTCTGTAAGTGCCAACAGAAATTATGGAAGTATTTTCTTCACACCTGTAGCAGTCTTCGAGAGTGCCAACAGAAATTATAGAAGTGTTTTCTTCACACCTGTAGCAGTCTTCGAAAGTGCCAACAGAGATGATAGAAGTGTTTTCTTCACACCTATAGCAGTCTTCGAGAGTGCCAACAGAGATAGTAGTAGTGTTTTCTTGAGACCTGTAACTGTCTGCGGCGGTGCCAGCAGAGATCATAAAAGTGTTTTCTTGAGGTCTGTAGATGTCTCCGAGAGTGTCATCACAGAGTACATAAGTGCATCCTAGAGGCGAGGGGGTGTCCCCGAAGTTTTCATCAAAGAGTTCAGAAGTATATCTTCCAAGCGATGACATATGTATGTCTCCTGGGTTGTCATCAGAGAGTACAGAAGTGTATCTGTCAGACATGGAGTCTATAACTGTGTCATCAGAGAGTACAGAAGTGTATCCTGCAGACATGGAGTCTACGATTGTGTCATCACAGAGTACAGAAGTGTATCCTGCAGACATGGAGTCTACGATTGTGTCATCACAGAGTACAGAAGTGTATCCTGCAGACATGGAGTCTATAACTGTGTCATCACATAGTACAGAAGTGTATCCTGCAGACATGGAGTCTACGATGGTGTCATCACAGTTACCAGCATCAGTGAGGTCTGTTCTGGCGCGCTGAGCTGCGTTAATGTTTATGTCTACAGTCCCACTGGGGTCACTGCCGAAGACATCATCATCATTCTCTGATTGTCTACACAAGATTATATTACTAGAATTTTGCAGTGATCCGGGATTCACATTTGACCTTGATGAATTGAGACAAGCATCTCCAAAATCCATGTCTGGATGTGGAAAGTCCAATTTTGAGGCAATTTTCCTCTTCCTTTTAGTTTTCAAACAGTCGGAGATAAAGTTGACAAATCTAGATAAAGATGACCTCTTGGAACGACTGCGTTCTGAACCTTTCAGATAGAGTGATTTCCCTCCCTTTGTACATACAGACGTGGTATGTTTGTCAACAGTCCGGACATTTCGTCCTGTTGGGTGAGCTGATGATCCAGGGATGACACAACAGAACCTCTGAATAACATGGTAAACCTGTCTGCTTCACACTAGACACCTTGTTGAAGTTCAAAGTTCACTTGAAGTTGTCTATGTAGCGTCTAGAGGAGGCAATAGTTATCTGTTAGTTATGCATGCATTTGATACGCATTTGTATTGATGAATGATTATTTTCATATTTAATTGTTGCCACATCTACCCAGTATAGGGTACTAAGAACTCTGCTATTATTTTCTCTCTAATTACATATCCTGAAAGCAGTTTAATCTTGTACTTTGACCAACGCTTTCTTGTAGTCTATAAGTTATACATGCATATTTAAGTAAATTATAATTACTTCAATATATTTTTCTGTCAACACCTTTAAGCTCTCATGGCTTCTCTAAAGCCGCTGTTTTTACGGAAACTAAATTGTTCTTCAACTACTTCTTCATCTATTTTAATTGAATACTTCCCTGTATGACCTTGAGAAGTATCTTAGCTATATGTCTGATTAATCATTCAGTTCTGTTATCTTCACAATCAACGTGTAATTTTTTGGGTCGTGTGATGAGATTGGCTGTTTTTATGTCGTTGGGAATGTATCCAGTAATGTGTATGTGATTACATATTTCTCTGATTGTATCAATGCCATGGTTGGATAAAGATTGTATCGGCTCCATTGTTATCTTGCAGTCTTTCTTTGTTTTATCCTTTCCATCGTCTGCTCTACTTCAGCCTTTTAAATAACGGACCATCGCGAGTTTCATTATAGTCTCGCTATTTTGATTCTGGTGTCCCAAAGTAATTCTTCTGTATATTCAGTCTATCTTTTAATTATTTCAATTTTATCAAATACTATTTCTCCATAGTTACCTTTGACACAATCCTTTCTTGCTTTAAGACTTTTCTTGCTTGTGGCTTTTCATATGTTTGTGCCACTGTTCAACATTTAACATCCTAAATACGTCTCAGAGTTTTTGTTATTAAAGTACCTACATACCAAAACTAAATACATTGACTTGTTTCACATTGGTTCATTTCACGTTGATTTTGCATTCAACTATACCATTTTTCTTTGTAATAACAATGTCTAATTGTATCCCTATTATTCAAACTGAGTACTTTATTTTGACTTCTACTGTACTAAAGTTCTTACTAAATCCAGACAATAAGTGCTTTATAATTGTTCTTTTTCCAATTGAAATGTGAACCTTTTATGGATTATTGTAAACGCGAGGTTAACGATATTGTAGTGTGTGATTCTATGTTGATTTCGTCTTGTCCTAGTATTAGTATGATCACATATAAGTCGGTCGGTCAGTCCTACCTGGCACAGCTCGAAGCATGCCAGCAGGCGACCAGCGGATGTGACATGGTGGATAGTAGCAAATATACATGGGTTAAGTAGGTAAGGAACCTACGACTGTTCTAGCAAACCGGTAGGGAATTTACTGGATCCTAAAATTCTGCTCAAGATTCATGGAAGAAATTGGAGAAAAGGCGCTAGTCACGATGCTGGAACTTCAATTAACTCTCCCCACGACGCCTAACGGCACAAGTGGAAGAGACAGAGACAACAACAACAACAACAACAACAACAACAACAACAACAATCAACAGTTGGTATGTTCACTGTGGCTAACGTCCAGACTGTTTGGGTATGAAGAAAATAAAAGTATGGAAACGTCTTTACATTTTAACGGATATTAACTGTAATTGCATGGGCTAGCGTTGTCTTTGTCTATGTAAAACTATAGTTCTGTGTCTTTGTCTATGTAAAACTATAGTTCTGTGTCTTTTCATTTGTTCCTCTCCCGACAGGATTGTATCCATCTCATTTATGAACCCGGGTGTTTCCGATTCTTATTGTTTTTGTTTTTGGTTTTTTTCAAATATAATAATAAATATAAAAGATCAATGTGTTGAGTTCCGACATGCATCTGTGTCAGGTTTACTTCCTCCACACAGATCACATCTGTGTCAGGTTTACTTCCTCCACACAGATCACATCCAAGGCAACAGGCTCTGTCCACAAGTGGGTGGCTGATACTTATTCCTAGCTATTTTACCTGTGCAGCTGTATCTATGCCTACTCTATGCGACTTCCAACTGTTGTAGGATGTTTACAGTGTACACCTGGCACACGTGGCCTCCTGTTTGTGGGCCCTGGTCTGAAAAGACTAATCGTCCCTTCTCATTACCCGAGAGATCAGGGGAGCGCGTGATATCATGGAAAATCAGTGGTTCTGGCAATAATTCCCGGCTGGATACAGGGATCCAACCTGTTACTTTCTAAGCCTCGGGCCGACACCGAAATCTCTCAGCCACGAATTCCTGTAGTACTATACACTAGTGATTACATTCACAGAGACCTCTCAGCCACGGCGTCCTGTAATACTATACAATATTGACTACATCAGTGGTTCTCAAACTTTTTTGGCCCATGCCCCCCTTTCACCGTATTTTCAGAACGTCATCCCCCCCCTTTTCATATTTCCTATCTAAAAATCCCCCCACCCCTATACAGTATACGTAAAAATGTAAGTAAATTTAATAGCTCATATTAAAACAAGTCTAGACATCCACATAAAACATGATTTGTGGGTCTACTGACTTTATAAAATGAATTTTAGAAGGATGAGACGTACTTAACTATAAAGTATGAAGGGGAAAACAATATCAAGTAATCGGTTCTTGTATTAACGCGATCTTGAAATGGTCTTCATCCCCCCCCCCCTGGAAACCCTAAAATTCCCCCCTGGGGGGGGGGGGGGATTCCCCACCGGTTGAGAACCACTGGACTACATTCACAGAAACCATTGGTTTCTAAATCTGATATCTGTGAACAAGTCGAGGCACGAGCACTGAACCATTTAACATATGGCAATAAAAGATAGTGAGCACTTGAGGTGTCTAGAATAGCAGGAGAAATAGTTTCACAAACACTGATTGATACTTATAGAAGGGTATTTAAAAAAAAAAATACAGTAGAAACTAAAGAACTCAATATTTTACATGGAATATTTAACTTATCGCTAGGACAGATGTCCGATGTTGGGTAATTTTAGGAGCAGCATCACGAACCTACGACATTTGAGTTCATCTCTCAGGTGAAGGTACCCTCATACCTGGTACCGTCAATGAGCGTGTTGTAAGCAGGCCGACTGGCGTTAGTTTTCATACAATGATATGAACGTCAGTCGTCCAGAAAGCAATGACAAACTACTGAACGTAAACTTGCCTCGTAAATCACACACAGGCAACAAAAGCCGGGGTGGACTGCGAGGTCCTGTAAAGGACATGCAACTAACTCTGTGTTCTGTCTACCATACAGTTTTGAAAGTGTATACTGATTATCAAATGTATAAAATTCCAGGCAGAGATCGCCATTAAATGTATATGATATTAATCTATAATGTAAGCATAATGCAGTTTTGCAAATCACACAGTTGTGAAAGTTCACACTTACCATCATCTTCCTTCAACTGAGTACACATTTGATCTTTGACCGATGACCTCCAAATGCCATATAGCCATTTCCCATATATATCTCCTATATAGGGGTGTGAGTTCTACTGATGTATTTTTATCCTTCCACACATCTCTCTGGGGGAATCTATCCGCAACAGAGTTTGCTGTTTCGTCTGCTTCGGTCAGTGTTTCATTATGTATTCTTATGTATTCATTGTGTAACATTTACTGTGAACAGTTGATACGAGTATATTATTAGACAATATAGTGCAGTCGACACTGTGGCAAATGAGTTTCGAACGCGATTCGCAATCCCACATTCTGCGTTCGATGCCCAACTGTTGGGAATTTGGAAACAGACCACCTTGCGCTAGTTTTCATACAAAGGTATGAATGTCGGTCGTTCAGAAAGCAATGGCAAACTACAGACCGTAAGCTAGCAAAGAAATCTACAAACTGGCAAACAAGGCTTGGGTAGACAGCGACGTCCTGTAAAGGACATACCACTAACTAAGATATAGAGTGCACGGTCATCATCATCATGTGGCAGCTAGTGTGCAGAACGTGGCGGCCATCACAAGCTGGCAGAGAGACTCTCTGTCCCTGGCCAGCTCCTCCACCTCATACATGTTGCTGTCCAAGGTGTCTTTAATGTCCCATGTCCACTTCATACATGTTGTTGTCCCAGGTGTCTTTAATGTCCCATGTCCAACTCGCTGCTGGTCATCCTCCACCTCGTACATGTTGCTGTCCCAGGTGTCTTTAATGTCCCATGTCCACCTCATACATGTTGCTGTCCCAGGTGTCTTTAATGTCCCATGTCCACCTCGCTGCTGGTCATCCTCCACCTCATACATGTTGCTGTCCCAGGTGTCTTTAATGTCCCATGTCCACCTCATACATGTTGCTGTCCCAGGTGTCTTTAATGTCCCATGTCCACCTCATACATGTTGCTGTCCCAGGTGTCTTTAATGTCCCATGTCCACCTCGCTGCTGGTCATCCTCCACCTCATACATGTTGCTGTCCCAGGTGTCTTTCATGTTCCATGTCCACCTAATACATGTTGCTGTCCCAGGTGTCTTTAATGTCCCATGTCCACCTCATACATGTTGCTGTCCCAGGTGTCTTTAATGTCCCGTGTCCACCTCATACATGTTGCTGTCCCAGGTGTCTTTAATGTCCCATGTCCACCTCATACATGTTGCTGTCCCAGGTGTCTTTAATGTCCGATGTTCACCTCATACATGTTGATGTCCCAGGTGTCTTTAATGTCCCATGTCCACCTCATACATGTTGCTGTCCCAGGTATCTTTAATGTCCGATGTTCACCTAATACATGTTGATGTCCCAGGTGTCTTTAATGTCCCATGTCCACCTCGCTGCTGGTCATCCTCCACCTCATACATGTTGCTGTCCCAGGTGTCTTTAATGTCCCATGTCCACCTCATACATGTTGCTGTCCCATGTTTCTTTAATGTTTCATGTCCACCTCATACATGTTGCTGTCCCAGGTGTCTTTAATGTCCCATGTCCACCTCATACATGTTGCTGTCCACGGTGTCTTTAATGTCCATGTCCACCTCATACATGTTGCTGTCCCAGGTGTCTTTAATGTCCCATGTCCACCTCATACATGTTGCTGTCCCAGGTGTCTTTAATGTCCCATGTCCACCTCATACATGTTGCTGTCCCAGGTGTCTTTAATGTCCGATGTTCAACTCATACATGTTGATGTCCCAGGTGTCTTTAATGTCCATGTCCACCTCATACATGTTGCTGTCCCAGGGTGTCTTTAATGTCCGTGTTCACCTAATACATTTGATGTCCCAGGTGTCTTTAATGTCCATGTCCACCTCGCTGCTGGCCAACCTCCACCTCATACATGTTGCTGTCCCAGGTGTCTTTAATGTCCCATGTCAACCTCATACATGTTGCTGCCCCAGGTGTCTTTAATGTCCCATGTCCACCTCATACATGTTGCTTGTCCCAGGTGTCTTTAATGTCCTATGTCCACCTCATACATGTTGCTGTCCCAGGTGTCTTTAATGTCTCATGTCCACCTCATACATGTTGCTGTCCCAGTCTCATGTCCACCTCATACATGTTGCTGTCCCAGGTGTCTTTAATGTCTCATGTCCACCTCATACATGTTGCTGTCCCAGGTGTCTTTAATGTCCCATGTCCACGTGATACATGTTGCTGTCCCAAGTGTCTTTAATGTCCTATGTCCACCTCATACATGTTGCTGTCCCAGGTGTCTTTAATGTATCATGTCCACCTCATACATGTTGCTGTCCCAGGTGTCTTTAATGTCCCCTGTCCACCTCATAAATGTTGCTGTCCCAGGTGTCTTTAATGTCCTATGTCCACCTCATACATGTTGCTGTCCCAGGTGTCTTTAATGTCTCATGTCCACCTCATACATGTTGCTGTCCCAGTCTCATGTCCACCTCATACATGTTGCTGTCCCAGGTGTCTTTAATGTCCCATGTCCACCTCATACATGTTGCTGTCCCAGGTGTCTTAATGTCCCATGTCCACCTCATACATGTTGCTGTCCCAGGTGTCTTTAATGTCCTATGTCCACCTCATACATGTTGCTGTCCCAGGTGTCTTTAATGTCTCATGTCCACCTCATACATGTTGCTGTCCCAGGTGTCTTTAATGTCCCATGTCCACCTCATACATGTTGCTTGTCCCAGGTGTCTTTAATGTCCTATGTCACCTCGGTACCGATCAACCTCCACCTCATACATGTACTGCCCCAGGTGTCTTTAATGTCCCATGTCCACCTCATACATGTACTGCCGCAGGTGTCTTTAATGTCCCGTGTCCACCTCATTCATGTACTGCCCCAGGTGTCTTTAATGTCCCGTGTCCACCTCATACATGTACTGCACCAGGTGTCTTTAATGTCCCATGTCCACCTCATACATGTTGCTGTCCCAGGTGTCTTTAATGTCCCATGTCCACGTGATACATGTTGCTGTCCCAAGTGTCTTTAATGTCCTATGTTCACGTCATACATGTTGCTGTCCCAGGTGTCTTTAATGTCTCATGTCAACCTCATACATGTTGCTGTCCCAGGTGTCTTTAATGTCCCATGTCCACCTCATACATGTTGCTGTCCCAGGTGTCTTTAATGTCCCATGTCCACCTCATACATGTTGCTGTCCCAGGTGTCTTTAATGTCCCATGTCCACCTCATACATGTTGCTGTCCCAGGTGTCTTTAATGTCCCATGTCCACCTCATACATGTTGCTGTCCCAGGTGTCTTTAATGTCCTATGTCCACCTCATACATGTTGCTGTCCCAGGTGTCTTTAATGTATCATGTCCACCTCATACATGTTGCTGTCCCAGGTGTCTTTAATGTCTCATGTCCACCTCATACATGTTGCTGTCCCAGGTGTCTTTAATGTCCTATGTCCACCTCATACATGTTGCTGTCCCAGGTGTCTTTAATGTCTCATGTCCACCTCATACATGTTGCTGTCCCAGTCTCATGTCCACCTCATACATGTTGCTGTCCCAGGTGTCTTTAATGTCCCATGTCCACCTCATACATGTTGCTGTCCCAGGTGTCTTTAATGTCCCATGTCCACCTCATACATGTTGCTGTCCCAGGTGTCTTTAATGTCCTATGTCCACCTCATACATGTTGCTGTCCCAGGTGTCTTTAATGTATCATGTCCACCTCATACATGTTGCTGTCCCAGGTGTCTTTAATGTCCCATGTCCACCTCATACATGTTGCTGTCCCAGGTGTCTTTAATGTCCTATGTCCACCTCATACATGTTGCTGTCCCAGGTGTCTTTAATGTCTCATGTCCACCTCATACATGTTGCTGTCCCAGTCTCATGTCCACCTCATACATGTTGCTGTCCCAGGTGTCTTTAATGTCCCATGTCCACCTCATACATGTTGCTGTCCCAGGTGTCTTTAATGTCCCATGTCCACCTCATACATGTTGCTGTCCCAGGTGTCTTTAATGTCCTATGTCCACCTCATACATGTTGCTGTCCCAGGTGTCTTTAATGTCTCATGTCCACCTCATACATGTTGCTGTCCCAGGTGTCTTTAATGTCCCATGTCCACCTCATACATGTTGCTGTCCCAGGTGTCTTTAATGTCCTATGTTCACCTCGGTACCGATCAACCTCCACCTCATACATGTACTGCCCCAGGTGTCTTTAATGTCCCATGTCCACCTCATACATGTACTGCCGCAGGTGTCTTTAATGTCCCGTGTCCACCTCATTCATGTACTGCCCCAGGTGTCTTTAATGTCCCGTGTCCACCTCATACATGTACTGCACCAGGTGTCTTTAATGTCCCATGTCCACCTCATACATGTTGTTGTCCCAGTTGTCTTTAATGTCCCATGTCCACCTCATACATGTACTGCCCCAGGTGTCTTTAATGTCCCATGTCCACCTCATACATGTACTGCCCCAGGTGTCTTTAATGTCCCATATCCACCTCGGTACTGGCCGATCACTGTCCCATCTTCCAGAAACCGTGCCTCACACGACAGCTCTGTCTCTAAGCCAGTACCTCAGTTTCCGGTACAGGGTGCTGTTTTATGAGCCACATTTATTTGTTGTTCAAATTTTGTGGAATGTCTGCAGTTGCCTACTTATTCTTAGTCCACGATATTATAATATTTAATGTTAACACTCCAATAATGTTTTTTAACTTGGGAAAATGTGTTTGTTTGTTTTTTCTTTGACTAGTATACACATGTTGCCACAAGAAAACTTTGCATTCTCCACACACACACACAAAAACCCAACAACAGCAACATTGAATCTGTTTGCTGTTCCTGGACCACACAAAATAGGACCCCTTAACACGGCTTGAAGCCCATGGACATATGGTTCTAGGTGCACATTTGTATAGACCAGTCAGCGCCCGGCGGGTGATGTGCTCAATGTGGCACTGGACGCCTTGACTTCCCCAGATATTTCCAGATACCCACGTAAAGCTGGGTCAACCTGGCAGCCCAGATACATTTACAGCATCCGCCCAGGTGCGGGTTCGAACTTATGTGCACTGAGCCAGGAGGCGAATAGTAGGTGTTTAATACTGTATAATATCTGCATTTATATGACCAGTGGGTGTTTAATATTGTATAATATCTGCATTTATATGACCAGTGGGTGTTTAATACTGTATAATATCTGCATTTATATGACCAGTGGGTGTTTAATATTGTATAATATCTGCATTTATATGACCAGTGGGTGTTTAATACTGTATAATATCTGCATTTATATGACCAGTGGATGTTTAATACTGTATAATATCTGCATTTATATGACCAGTGGGTGTTTAATACTGTATAATATCTGCATTTATATGACCAGTGGGTGTTTAATACTGTATAATATCTGCATTTATATGACCAGTGGGTGTTTAATACTGTATAATATCTGCATTTATATGACCAGTGGGTGTTTAATAGTGTATAATATCTGCATTTATATGACCAGTGGGTGTTTAATAGTGTATAATATCTGCATTTATATGACCAGTGGGTGTTTAATACTGTATAATATCTGCATTTATATGACCAGTGGATGTTTAATACTGTATAATATCTGCATTTATATGACCAGTGGGTGTTTAATACTGTATAATATCTGCATTTATATGACCAGTGGGTGTTTAATACTGTATAATATCTGCATTTATATGACCAGTGGGTGTTTAATACTGTATAATATCTGCATTTATATGACCAGTGGGTGTTTAATACTGTATAATATCTGCATTTATATGACCAGTGGGTGTTTAATACTGTATAATATCTGCATTTATATGACCAGTGGATGTTTAATACTGTATAATATCTGCATTTATATGACCAGTGGATGTTTAATACTGTATAATATCTGCATTTATATGACCAGTGGATGTTTAATACTGTATAATATCTGCATTTATATGACCAGTGGATGTTTAATACTGTATAATATCTGCATTTATATGACCAGTGGGTGTTTAATATTGTATAATATCTGCATTTATATGACCAGTGGGTGTTTAATACTGTATAATATCTGCATTAATATGGACAGTGTTAATAATGTATATCTCCATTAATATGACCAGTGGGTGGTTAATAATGTATAATATCTGCATTAATATGACCAATGAGTGTTTAATACTGTATAATATCTGCATTAATGTGGACAGCCGGCTGTAGACGTCTATTAAAAGTTAGCACTATCATCAACAATTGATTGTACAAAACACATTTGACAGTTTGCTGCGAGCAAAGGTTGACGCGACAACACTAAATTACTTACCACAAACTTGTCGCGTCCAGAGAAATAATATTTCCACACAGAATGGTATCAGAACTTCACAATACAGTATATGGAGTTCTCACGGCTGCTCCAGCAGAAACAATGATGAACACTTGCCAAGAATCCTTGTCACAGTTGTCACAACAAATGATGGTCGGCTGGCTGTACGGTCATTTCATTTACTTCTGCCGTCCAAAGAACAGCCAATCAGCGTTGTCAGAGCCCACGTGATCAACAGTTAGCCTCTCGTCGACTCGTCGTGTGATTGACAGCTCCAGGTGGGACAGTTAATTAGTCGGGTAGGTGTGACTATTGGTATGCCCGCAGAGACGCGGGGTCAGCGATGACACGTAACATTACGTCACTCTCTACGTCATCTGTAGCATCTTCCTTCCTTTATTTTCTTTCCTCCTTACTGTCTTTTTAAAAATCCTTTTTATTCATTCATTCATTCATTCATTCATTCATTCATTCATTCATTCATTATTTCTCGCAGAACTATATCGTGATGCGGTTGTTGTTGTTGTTGTTGAATCTGCACCCAGTGTGTGGGTTATGTTGTCAGTATCCCTCCTGCCGCCTTCGCTTTCCCAGAGATTTCTGGTATCCATCTCCGGCTGGAAGCTCAGATACATGTTTAACCGTTCCAGTCGGCCCCGATGAGAATGGATCCCACGGCCACCGCGCCGGCACCGAGCGTCTAGACACCACCTGACCTCGGCTGCCATTTGCCTATAGGATACTAGTCATCATCATGATGTGTCATGCCGATAAAGTGTGAGGGCGGTCATGTTTCGCCATCTCACTCGATCACCAGAGTCGTGGATCAGCTACGTGTTTCTGTCTCGACCATACAGTGTGACTAAGCCATCTAGGTATTTACTTCTCTGCCCTACCCTTGCTCTATTGCCCTCGATCTTGCCAGTTGTCACCGAGTTTTCCAATTTATTTCTTCTTATAACGTGATACAAAATTGTGACTGTCTACGTCTAATTTCTCTAATCAGTTTGCGATGTTCATGTCTTTCTTGTAGGACTTGGTCATTGGTGTTTCTATCTGTCCATGGTATCCTTTGTATTTTCCTTAGAAACCACATTTCCATTAGTTTATCTATCTGTCCATGGTATCCTTTGCATTTTCATTAGAAACCACATTTTCACAGTCATCGGTTATATTCCAACCTGTTTGCTCATTGTCCACTCTTCACATATAGCACCTCAACATTCTTTTTCTCGTTGCAAATGTCATCTTCTTATTGTTCAGTATACTTTCCATCTTTCAAAAGGCAACCTTCGCCAAGGCGATCCTTGTTGTAATCTCTTCAATGCATCTCCCATCAGATATAATGACTGTCCCGAGATAATTGTACCGATTCACTTGTTGAAAAATATTTCTATTTACTTGTATATTACATTGTGGTATTTCCTGTGTGCCAGTGCCACAGTTTGATAGACCAATCCACACTAGACGGATTATGTTGTCTATATAACGTTATCAGAAGGTCAACCAGAGAGACGAATGGAGACGGATTGTATCTGCAGCAAAGAACCTCAATGGCTCGGAACGCTGAAAACGAAGAAGAAGATATAACGTTATCATGTTTGATCTTCACAAACTCTAGTTATAGTTGGTTGCATATCCTTTACTGGATGTACAGTCAACCCCATCATTATTTGACTGTTTTTGTTATAAATAGTTTGCCACTGCCGCCTGAACAGATGAAAATCAACGCAAGACGGTTTGCTTCTAAATGGCCCGCAGCAGTTGTTTCGAACGCGGTATGCGGGATTACGAATAAGTCATATTCTAGGCCACCCCATAGAAGGTGGGCAACTAGTTCCACTCCTGGTGGCCTTTCCTTAGACAGTTCACAGAACATTGTCTGGGGCACCAATCTACGGGAGCTGGGTCCACCACACAGAACATTGTCTGTGGCACCAATCTATGGGAGCTGGGTCCACCACACAGAACATTGTCTGGGGCACCAATCTACGGGAGCTGGGTCCACCACACAGAACATTGTCTGTGGCACCAATCTATGGGAGCTGGGTCCACCACACAGAACATTGTCTGGGGCACCAATCTACGGGAGCTGGGTCCACCACACAGAACATTGTCTGGGGCACCAATCTACGGGAGCTGGGTCAACCACACAGAACATTGTCTGGGGCACCAATCTACGGGAGCTGGGTCAACCACATAGAACATTGTCTGGGGCACCAATCTACGGGAGCTGGGTCCACCACATAGAACATTGTCTGGGGCACCAATCTACGGGAGCTGGGTCCACCACACAGCCATCCTGGTCGACACACACACAAAAAACGACGCTGCAAGTGCTGGGGATGAGCGCGGGTCACTGTCTTGGAAGGCAAGGGCACTAACGACTGTGCCACTGCAGGCTGACAATTATAACATATGAATTAAGTTCAGTTCAGTGAGGGACATATCTAGATGGCCAGGCCACACGACACAATCCAGACAATAACACGGAGCGGACCTAGCACTCTGGTGATCATGTGAGATGACCGGACGCGCTTATCAGCACGGCACATGATGATGATGAACACACATATTAATACACAAAAAAAGAACTCCATCCATCCGCCAATCATGTGCCATGCCGATAAGCGTGGGCGGTCATGTTTTACCATCTCACTCAATCACCAGAGTCGTGGATCAGCTCCGTGTTTTTCTGTCTCGACCATGCCATGTGGCCAAGCCATCCAGGTATTTACTTCTCGATCTTCCTCATGGTCTCTTCCCCTCGATCTTGCCAGTTGTCACTAAGTTCTCCAAGTCATTTCTTCTCATAACACGGCCGAAAAATTTTGACTGTCTACGTCTAATGACTCTAAAAAGTTTACGATCGTCATTTGTTTCTTGATGTCCCATGTATTATGTTGAATGGATGTCCTCTTAGTCGAGAGAGTACATTGAAATACTTGGGTATCACCTTTGACAGGTGTTTGTCTTTTAAGTATTATGTGGAGGACTTGGTGGTGAAGGCTGGGAGGGGAATTAATACATTGAGGGCTATGGTCGCAACCGGGGTAGATCAGAGGATGCTGTACAGGCTCTTTCAGCAGTTAATAATTTCTATCATTGAGTATGGTTTTGGGGCTGCTGACAGTATCAAAGAGCCAGCTTGAAAGGTTGGAGCGCATACAGAATGCTGCCATGCGGTTAATCCTGGGGTGCACAAAGGACACACCTATTATATGCATGATGCATATCCTGGCGCTACCAACAATGACGGATAGGCATCGGGTCCTTCAGGTAAAATGGTATCTGAGAGTTGCCGCAGATAGGGGTCACCCGCTGCATGCAGCAATGGATATGGTGAAGGGTCATACGCTAAGACGAGGCGGGTCCTGGATGGCATAGGCAGAACATTCTATACGTCAGATGTGTGATCTAGAGACCATCAATCGTGAAAGAGAGTGGGTTGAAGGTCCGGAAGACATCACGGACTGGCACAATGTAATAATAACACTGGGTCGTGAGTGCAGAGAATGGGCAGCGAGACGCACTGAGTTTGAAGTGCAACAGCTGATCCAGAGCAACGTACATCAAGGTGACATAGACATCTATACCGATGAGGCCGTGGTTAGAAACAGACGTAGTGGCTGGGGGATTTATTGCAAAGGCTAATGGACGAGTTTTGAAAAAGGAGAGTCTGGCATATGAGACTACGACCTCCAGCATGAGAATGGAGGTGGAGGCAGTTACAGCGGCATTCCGGTGGCTAGAGGAGACCACTGCAACACACGTTGTATTCATTACGGATTCAAAGAGTATGCTTAGTAAGGTGGAGAAAGGAATGTTTCGTGTGGAATGGCTCTCGTCACTTCAGAGGTCACAGATTGTGAGAATTGTATGAACCTTTTGCCCTGGCCATGCGGGGGTACGGGTAAATGAACAGGCTGATAGGCTAGCAGGGAATGCACCTCTTGGTGGTAGTTTGCCTATGGTCAAGGGGGGAAGGGGATGGTCGTGCGCTTGTGGGACCAGGTGGAGAGCGCGGAGGAACAGACTGAGAACCCATATGTGGAAAGAATGAGATTGCGGGGGATCGGCAAGAGATCTGGAAGAATCTCAAACTGAGAGGGAAGACTATGAAAGCTTTTAATCAGATAGCGGTGGGAACGATTAGTAGTATGACTCTTCGCTGGCTGTTGAACGAGGGGAGGGAGCACGTATGGGAATGTCCTGAGTGCAGTGATATCGGTTCTTAACTCAACTCAACTTGTTTCTTTAAGGACTTGTTTATTCGGTTTTCTGTCTGTCCATGGTAGTCTTTGCATTCTCCTCAGAAACCACATTTCCACAGTCATCAGATGTTTTTCAGCTTGACTGCTTATTGTCCACGCTTCACATCCATACAAAAGTGCAGGTTCTATGTAGCACTTCAACACTCTTTTTCTTGTTTCAGTTGATATCTTTTTATTGGTCAGTATGTTGTTCATCTTGCAAAAGGTTACCTTCGCAATGGCAATTCTTGTTCTAATCTCTTCAAGGCATCTCCCATCAGATGTTATGACTGTTCCGAGATAACTGTACCGATTCACTTGTTTAAGAATATACCCATTTACTTGTATATTACATTGTGGTATTTCCTTCTTCCTAGTGACGACCATAATCTGCGTCTTCTTACAATTCAATTCTAACCCTTGTTGTTCACTGTGTGTAACAACCGCATCTACTAAATGTTGCAGGTCCTGTTCATTGTCTGCAATCAAAACTGTGTTATCTGCATATCTAATGTTATTGATGTATCGTTCCCCAATGTTGATTCCTTCCATATCTTCTATATTTCTGAAAATATTTTCACTGTACAGGGAAACAAGATCTGGAGACATTACACATCCCTGTCTCACACCTCTCTTAACAGGCTGATATTGCCCTACATCATTATCAATTCTGATGGCAGCTTGTTGTTTCCAATATATGTTTTGTTTTTTTAACAAGTCTAAGGTCTTTTCCATCAATTTGTAGACATTCGAGCATCCTTATCATGTCGACATGTCTCACTTTATCGAAAGCCTTTGTGTAGTCAATAAAGCAAAGATATAGATCTTTGTTTACTTCTATAGAACGTTCAATTACTGTTCTCAGTATATACACAGCATTTACTGTACCCTTGCCTTCTACAAACCCACATTGTTCTTCTCCTATTTCGGGTTGTATTTTCTTCCTAACTCTTTGCATGATAATTCTTAGCAAAATCTTCGTGATGTGGCTCATTATACTAATTGTTCGATGTTGATCACATTCCAAGGCTCCTGATTTCTTCGTGATTGCAATAAATATAGAATTACATAATTCAGGAGGTATATCTCCAGTATCATATATTGCGTTCAGCAGTCTGGTGACTTGGTCTATTCCATATTCTTCTAAGGCAGGGGTCACCAAACATTTTTCACTGCGGGCCGGATAACTGACAAAATGACGAGCGCGGGCCGGATACTCATTCTGTACAACACTTGCGCCGGTCTCCGTGGCGAAGTTCTTACGGACGCAGTTCGTAATCCCTTATACCCGCGTTCGACACATAGCTGTGCACAATTTGGCAGCAGACCGCTTTGGGCTGGTTTTTTACGCTATGATATTGGTGCCGGTCGTTCAGAAAGCAATAGCAAACTACTGAACGTAAACTTGCCAAGACATCAACAACAGTAAAAAATGCTGGTGTTGACTGCAAACGTCCTGTAAAGGATATGCAACTAACTTTAACAATACTTGCAAGCTAGAACGAAAGCTCTGGGGGAAAAGACGAAAAACTAAGTTAATCATGGGTGAGTGGCGTGCAATGCACAAAAAAGAAAGACAACCAACATATTTATTTACTTTAAAAAGTTATCAAAGAATTCAGAATCAATTTCTTCAAGAAAAGCCTGGAACTGACGGTGATTGAGTTTATGTCCCGGAATGAAGTTCACATCAGAAACGACTGGTTTCAGTACACAAGAAATATACACAAGAAAAGTCTTTCCCACAGAGTGTTTGCTGATATTTGGTGCAGTGTATGAACTGAGCGCCCGGAATTTGCAAATCTTCCAACTGAGTCCTGATCTGCTACATCAGACCCTTCCACACTCCAGCCATGTTATTTCGTTCATCAACTGTAACACCTCGAAGATGATTCCACTGAAGGTTATAGTCTCGCAAATAATTTTTGCACTTCAATGAAAATGTCTCTTCCAGTTGTTGTTCTGTGCATGCTGAAAACGGATGCCAACCCTTCCTTTATCTGAAAGTCCAAATTGGCATCACGAATGAACACGAGAAGTTGTGACGTACTCGAGAGATCAATAGACTCACCCAGCGACAGAGAATACCATAACAAGTTCCTAGTTTTCTCGCGTATCTGTAGCACTATGTTCTCTCCGAGTTCCTCTGTTTCTGAACTTGCCGAAAGGCTGATAGTTCCAAACAAATTGGCTTTCTCAGGACACATGTCATTTGCTGCTTCCATCATACACTCTTTGATAAAGTTACCATCAGTAAACGGTTTCCTTCGTTCTGCCATCTTATGCACTATTTAGTAACTTGTACGAGTGACAGATTCATTTTCAGCAACCTTATTCGTGAAGAGATTTCTTTGTGTTTCTAAACCATGTTCCTTGGACTCATATTTTTCAGAGCGTAACTTTACAGAAAACGTAGAATATATACATAGATGCTTTGTTTCCTAGTGACGCCGAAGCTTGTACTATTTCAAAACCACAACACTTTCGTTGCATATTAGGCAACTGGTTTTATTTATTTCCACAAAGAAGTACTTTACTCCCCCATTCTTTATTGAAAACGCGACACTCGGAGTCCACTTTTCTTTTCTTAGCAGCCATAATAAAGGATGAAGTACACGGGATCTGAAAATGAAAAGGACATTGAATTAGAAAGATAATTAAAGACCTATTGAAACACAAGAAAAGCAGAGAAGAAGGGGTCACTGGTGACGCTACGGCTCACCAAAGATACATGTAAAGTTTATAGGTACCTTTGGTAATAGAATATATATCTCATAGTAAGGTTTGCAAAATATATAAATAAGACCGGCCTAAATAAACAGCCTAGAGCAGTGTTTTTCAACAGGGGTTCCGCGAGTGGCAGCTAGAGGTTCCACCGAAACAGACCGAAATCGCCTAAATGCAACATTTCTGAGCATCTGGTTTATTACATAAAGTAGGACAGACACTTGGATCATCACACAGAGTTCCCTGAGCAACGTAAACATTTGCGTAAGGATATGCTCCAGCAGAAATATTGAAAAACACTGGCCTAGAGACCAGCTGGATTAATACCTTGACCGGGGAAAGCTTCTGAGCTGGGGATAATATTTTCGTAATAACACGAGGAATCTATGGCAAGTTTATGCTATGTTTGCTACTTTATTGCTTCTATTCACACGTGTAATTCACTTACCTATCACTATCAAACAAAAAAATCCTTGTTGCATACCTATACAATGGATGACTGGCAAAAAGAAGTAAACATTTCTGGAGCATCGGACCTGTGTTGATAGACGGACGCATCTGGGTGAATGGAAGATGGATGTGTGTGTGTGTGTGTGTGTGTGTGTGTGTGTGTGTGTGTGTGTGTGTGTTGTGCCATGTAAACCATGGTAAGGTCAGAGCGTATTCGGCTCTACCACGAGCCGGGAAAGGGCCTAGATGGCAGGAAATGAGCAGACATTACAATAAACAAGAAAATCTCGATACAATAATTTATAATTGAAAATAGTAAATGTAAGACACATAGCGGCTATGAGGTTAGTTAGTTAGTTAGTCGACAGATCATTCTCATTGCACATCGAACCATTCAGTCCATACGTGCTCGGATCCCCTCCTCAGCAAATCCCGCAGCGTGTAGCGGCTGAGGGAAAGATATGTGTGTGTGTGTGTGTGTGTGTGTGTGTGTGTGTGTGTGTGTTGTGCCATGGAAACCATGGTAACGTGTTTTAAATAAGCCATGGGATCTCCGCACGTATGAAAATCTCCTATTATTCTAAATATAATATTTGCATTTAAATTGTATAACAACGTCTCGTGTTCCATACGTTATATCAAGCAAGATCGAGTACCGTCGGCGGGCCGGATGAAATGACGTCGCGGGCCGGATCCGGCCCGCGGGCTGTAGTTTGGTGACCCCTGTTCTAAGGCATTGATCACTTCTGCTGTGATGTTATCTGTATCCGGGGTCTTACCAGTTATCAAAGGATTAAGAGCATTTTGAATTTCCATCTTCAAAATGGATGGTCCTTCATAATTATTCCGATGATCATATTGTTCTTCTCCTTCTCTTGTATCATCTTAAAGGTTTTTCACATAATCTAACCACGCATGTAAAATCTGATCATTTTCTATTATGATTTTGCCATCGTTGGCTTTTAGGTAGCGCTTTGATGTGTGTATTATTTTGATAGTGATGCCATTAATTCTTTTGTGCATTAATTTGTCATTCCGGGTGTTGTGTCGGTTTTCAACTTCCTTGCAATTGTCCTCAAGCCATGTTTCTTTTGCCTCTTTGCATGTCTTTCTAAATTTTCCTGTGAATCGCTTCATATTTTTCCTTGTGTGTGTGTATGCGTGCATGCGTGCCTGCGTGCGTGCATGCGTGTGTGCGTGCGTGTGTGTGTGTGCGTTCGTGCGTGCGTGTGTGTGTGTGTGTGATAATAAGAACTCAAATGTATGAAATTACAATACAATGTTGTACGTCCTTAGTAGGGTGTTCCTGAATTGATTTTCTGGACTCATTTTATGTTTAATTGTTTGCCATTGCTCTCTAAACGAGAAACCAAGGTCCAAGTGTCTGGTTTAGGAAATGAACGCACTAGCCGCCGTCAGCACACGAGAATTGTAGGCGCTGTATGTTCCAGTTACAGCTCAGACGGTTGGACATGGTATGTGTTTGGTTTATCATACAAGGACACCCTCGTTGTGAAACTGGATGAGGTTGAGGAGCTGGTAGATGAATGAGAGTCTGTCAGGCAGGCCTTGGTGGGAGCAACGTTCTGTGAAGGAGCTGCTATATGACGAGATGGTGATGGTGATGATGGTGGTGATGGTGATGATGGTGATGATGATGATGATGATGATGATGATGATGATGATGATGATGATGATGATGATGATGATGATGATGATGAGAACAATAGCTGTCGTGTAAGATCATGGAGAAAATGATTTATAAATGAAGTTCACCATCATCATCATCACGTGCCTTGTTAGCTGATGAAGGCGTGCACGTCTCTCGGCCGGTGCTCTGGATCAATCATGATGATGATATCTCTCCATGCAACATCCTTAGTCCATCCAACATCATGTCTCTCGGCTTGCGTCTGCTCCTTCTCCGGATGTTTTCCATCGCTCCTCTTCTCGTTGTGTGATCAATCAATGGCGTTTGTCTCTGTCTTATATTTGTATCTAATGTTTTACTTTCAGTAGCCTTGTCCAGGCAATCGTTGTTATGTACTCTGGAAGTCCAATGTAATGACAACATTCGTCTTAGGAACCACATCCCCGCTGCTTACAAGCTGAGCAGAACAGGACACCCATTTCTCATGACTGTTAGACATTTTTGTCAAAGGCTAAGGTAAAAGACATCTATCTTTATATCTACATCTATATCTATTCATAAACTGCTTGGGAATATTTTAAGGAGACGTGAGAGCCAGCAATAACAAAGGCTTTTGGGGTAAACATGATTCTCTGTCAATTTCAAAAAGCCGCAAAGTTAGGGTCCCCCCCCCCCCCCCCCCCCGAAACTGACAATGACAGTTACACCGTGATGAGATTTCTCAATTAGTCGGTACATGGCCGCCCCTTTGTTCACCTGCTGCAGAAGATACCAGCCTATCTCTCCCTTTGTCGCGGTTAATCCGCGTTATCGTCTCCCACCTGGACATCTCACGCTGATAACAATACACGCGAGCTAGAACAGACAATATGGTCGAGGGAAATTATCGCTGTCATATCACCTTACGTCATGTCTAGCTAAGTCCGTGTTTGTTGTGTGTTTGCTAACCAGGTAGGAGCAGAGCCCAGAATCCCACCTGCGGACACACATCATGGCCTGGGGTAAATAATCTACCCAGCTTACAGGGGAGGCTACCGCGTAATTGCAGTGGTTAGCACGCCTGACTGCCTGTCCAAGTGGTCGTGTGTTCAAATCTCCTTCGTGACCCCCCCCCCCTCTCCCGCCCTCCATAGATCAGGGTTTCACAACATTAAGTGAATGACCTTTGACACGCCCTCAGTCACACTGGGTATATGGTGCTGGGGCGGCTGTATTGCCCCTCCCACAAAGGGGGGGATGGCAGTATCGCGTGGGTCGCCTTTACTTCCCACGAGGGGAGGGTTCAGTATCACGTGGGTCGCCTTTACCTCCCACGAGGGGGAGGGTTCAGTATCACGTGGGTCGCCTTTACTTCCCACGTCATTTCTCGGTACCCAGGTCAGGCTGGGGTGACACGGGAGCCCAGGTCCAGTTTAAACATCCGTCCCCGTGCGGTTTGGAACCCATGACCACCGACCTGGCAGGCGATCGTCTAGCCACTGCGCTACCTGGGCTTCCTTTATAATGAATGGCTCTGGTTTAATTCTCCGACTAGTTAAATCTGGTCATTTATGCCATGAAATGCTGTAGTCCAGTGGTTCCCAAGCTTTTCAAGCAGAGGGCCATATCTACTATTTTCGGTACTACTATTTTTCGTTATAAACTTATAAAAGTTGTGCAATATCATTCTTACCTTTCTTAACTTTCGTCAAAAAAATTCTAAAACTTTAAAGGCAGTCAGTGTCAGTACTGCACTGCGGTCATTTTTTGCTTAAAATCAAAAGTTCATTTAACAATAAATTTTAAAGCAGTTTCGAAAATCGCTATCAGTGTAATTAATTTACAATTGTAACTATTCTTCATAACCAGTTACTTAAGTTCAGATGCCAGTTTATCAATGTCTGGGCACAAATCTGTCGTGCCCAAAGTCATAAGCGCAGCTAGGTTACTGTCGGTGAATCTGGAACGTTGCTTGTTATTTGTTTATAACGGTCATTGCGGAAAATGATTGCTCGCATCTGTAAATCGAACCAAAAGTACAAATGTATCTCTGGGCGACTGAACGCAAGTGTTCAAACTGTTTGACAGGCAATAGTCGCCAGAATGAAATCATTTGATCAGCTGAAGGTGAAGCAGGCAGCTTCGTACGACACAACAGCAGCACTCCTGCTCTGTTCGTTAGCCTTGGTGAAAAATGACTGCTGCCTGGTCAGAGAACTTTCTTTTTAGATATGAAATCATGTCTTAACTCCGAATTGATCGGATATTCAGCATCTATGTCTGAATGTGCGGTCGTGAAGTGTCGTTCCAGATTAATTTTTATTTTTGGTAACAGAAACACAAAATCCACAGTTAAGCAAACTGGTTTACCACTACGGCTAGGCATAAACCATAATCTGACGATAAGCGAAAGAATATCATAATCTGATGATGAGCGAAAGAATATCATAATCTGATCATAAACGGAAGAATAGCATTATCAGGTTGGTAAATGCTGAGGCAACAATCGGTTTTGAAGTTGATCTACAGCAGAGGTTCCCAAACCACGGCCCGCGGGCCACTTGTGGCCCGCCAGCTGTCAGAAAGTGGCACGCTTAGCCTCGTTATTTAATATAATATATTTTAATAATTTCAAAAATGCACCTGGAGCGCCCCGTCATCGTGCGATAATTTACTCTGCTCGTGGTTGTTATGCTTAGATATTATCGAATGTTCAGTTCGCAACGAAACGTTATGAAGTTCCCATATTCCCAGCCTTGTCGACCAATCAGAGTGTGCAAGCCGCCTCGTTGTCGTCTGTTACAACTGTGTACAGAGTCGGTAGTAATGTGTTGAAATTAGATTTTTTTAAAAATAAACATTTACCATTCATCATCATCATCATCATCTTCCACATCTGCCGTCAAGCGTCGTGGGGAGGAATAATTTGCGTTCCAGCGCCCGGTGGACGGCACTGGATAGTGTCATTCCGTGTGGTTGTACAATGTCTCTGATGTCGTCAATCCATTTTCTTCTTGGACGTCCTCGTGGTCTCGTCACAGATGATCTTTGATGTAAGGCCAGTGATGGTAGTTGCTGATGTTGCATTCTAACGACATGGTCAAACCACTTGATCTTCTGTCTTTCAATAAATGTGGCACAAGGTGTTGATCCCACAGTCTGTCTGATAGTAGCATTTCTTACTCGGTCTCGGATTGTTAAGTTGGCAGCTCTCCTCAGGCATCTCATTTCGCAGGTGTTGATTTTGCGAAGGTGTAATTTGGATAAAGTCCAGGTTTGAGATTGATAGCATAGGGTTGGTGTGAATATGCTGTTTATTATCTGTCGTTTTGCGGACATGGGTATGTTTGGATGCTTCAGTAAGGGTGATAGTTGATATGTAAGTGCACTAGCTTTTGACATCTGATTTCAATTTCTCTGTCCAATCTGCCATCTTCTGTGATCATACTTCCAAGGTATTTGAATTCTTTAACTTGTTTCAGAGGTGTGTTATTTATCTGTATACTTACCATTAAAGCCAATAAACATGAGTGTGGAAAATCTAACATCAAACAATAGTGAAAAGCGAAAATGTGAAGACGTTGCTTGTCGTGAATTCAAGGAAGACTGGGCGGAGAAATTTATGTTTATTCCTTCGCTTATCATCAGATTATGATATTCCTTCGCTTATCATCAGGTAATGATATTGTGTTGGTGATCAGTGGCCGTGTGTGCCCTTTAGATCAGCTCTCCCACAATGAAGGTTGGCTGCCTTGGATGACTAACACTGTCTGTCTCACGCCTTGACTGTACATTCCGTCAGAATATCGTTCATCTCTTGATGCTATCTTCCCACTTGTATTGTTGTCTGCCTCTTGCTCGCTAACCTTCGACCTTACTGTCCAGTATGCTTTTTAACGTTGCCGAAATATTTCGCTTGTCACACATTTTATTGTTTTCATCAACTATCTTTTCATTCCCAGTTTGTTTAAAAAATATCGTAATATCGTTCTAGAACACCTCGTAACATCTATCATTTTATCAGTTTCACCGCGTACCAACTAGATGACGTTCGAGACCCATCGTTGTCTCAGCAATTGATATCTCGTACAGATGTTGGTTTGTTTACCATCAGCTATTGATATTGTCCTGTTTATCAGTTTCTGTGTGTGCCCTGAAGATCAGCACCTTATATCAAATTATGATAGGGCCGTTGATTGCGTTAGCAAATTTCTTCCTCTCAAGATGACCCATTGTCTATAACCTTGACCAGATACGATTATCTCCCCTACACTGATAAGTTTTTACCAGCGTGGTTGTCCACAACAAACATGATCAGCTGGCTTGCTTGCTTGTGTTCGCTGGCTGTGAACTCCAGCGTGAAGTCCTGTATGTCGGATGAAAACATCCTGTTGTCCACTATCAGTGTGACGTCATACCGGACTGAGGTTTACATGAGTATCCGTTGTCCCATGTCTGGCTTATTGGTGTGCAGACTGGTGGTTCCTCGCCGTGCAGGCAGACACTCTCCGACTTCGGAAGAGTCAGCGATCCTACTACGTTAGCCAGGATCCCGAAGGGACCTGTTGCCCAGGACGCATGACTAGGACGTGTTTAGAACCTGGCCCTGGCGCCTTGGAAACACCTCTGCGTCCCACAATATCAGCTGATGTCGATGAACACACCTGCAGTATAAGGTATCGCAGGGGCTAGCACACTTACTTGTCGGCATGTGTTCACATCCCCTTCGAAGCATTAATTTATACACGGTGTCTTCATTCACCAGGTCGATAGAGCTTGAATGGGTACCAGCGTGATACTGACCTATCATCCCCGGAGAGCCGACTGCTTTACACAACTACGAGTCCAGCACTCTATGACCGATACACATTTACCACGTGTAAAGGGGTCCTTGTTCCGTAAAGGCGGCAGATTGATTACGTGACCCATCTTGTGCCGATCGGTGTAAAAATAGGCGGCGAGCACCATATATCCATAGTACTGCATGGAGTAAAAATGGTTCCTTTACTGACATTAGCTCCTTGAAGACAGTGACGTTAATACAAGAGGCAGACATTGCAGGTAGAGACAATACACGTCAAGTGAAAGAATGAGAAGTTGCTTGCAATCTTCTTTCTTAATGTTGCATATCCCTTGCAGGACGTTTAAATCAACAACAACATTTTTCAGCTGCTGTTGATGTACTAGGAAAGTTTTTACATTCAGTAGTTTGCCATTGCTTTCTGAACGACCGGCTCCCATACCAACACGTTATAACACAACACGACACGGTCTACTGTACAAATCGGTCGCGGCTGCGTTTCGAACGCTTGGTAAGAGGCTCATGAACCGCGTTCGCAAGACTTTGGCCACGGATACCGGTTACGACACATAAAACGCTTTGTAGATTCTCGTGAAGACATCGTATCAAGTCATTTGTGACCCAGGTAGAGCAAACACGGCCAGATTAGGGAATCCACCATCTGCAGGCACAAATCATTGCCCGGGGTAGGTACAGTACCACAACTACAGATGATAGGTAGGTCAGTGGACGCACGCTTTCCTCCCCGTCCGGTGATCACGTGGTAGAATATGCATAGAGGGGATGTTTGC
>JACEFZ010025475.1:42500-90000 GCA_014155875.1 Cepaea nemoralis
GTTGTTATTCTTAGTGGGTTAAAGTTATAACTGTCTGAAACAGGCCCAGTTAAAGTAATAACTTTATGAAATAAGCCAAGCTAAAGTAATAACTATATGAAACAGGCCCATTTAAAGTAATAACTATATGGAATAAGCCAGGCTAAAGTAATAACTATATGAAACAGGCCCGATTATAGTAATAACTATATGAAATAGGTCAAGCTAAAGTAATAACTATATGAAACAGGCCCGGTTATAGTAATAACTATATGAAATAGGTCAAGCTAAAGTAATAACTATATGAAATAGGCCAAGCTAAAGTAATAACTATATTAAACAGGCCCAGTTAAAGTAATAACTATATGGAATAGGCCAAGCTAAAGTAATAACGATATGAAACAAGCCCAGTTAAAGTAATAACTGTATGAAATAAGTCAAGTTAAAGCAATAACTACATGAAACAGGCTCAGTTAAAGTAATAGCTGTATGAAATAGGCCAAGCTAAAGTAATAACTGACGGAGACAGAAACAATCAACTCTCGTTGGATGAAATTATCAATATGAAGCAAGCTGTGTTTATTTCCAGTGATATTTTCTTTCCCGTGATATTTTCTGTCCCCCATATTTGTCTGTGTCGACTCCATTCACATGTCAGCTAAAACCCATCATATAGTGTCTCAGTGTGAATGTTCACCTTGCTGTCTGCTTTCATCACGATCATGGCGTGCCATGCTGATAGGCTTATGCGGTCATGGCCAGCTGCCTCACACGATCACCTGATCAGATCAGGTCTGAGTTCTTGTCCCGATAATTTCCTGTGACCAAGCCACCCAGGCATGTATCATTGTCGCCCTTTTGTTGTTTTCCCGTGAAGCTTTTTTTTTTTTTTTGGGGGGGGGGGGGGGGGGGGGGGGGGGGGGGGGGGGTGGGGGGAGAAGGGCTAGCATTCATTGTTCTATAAGCCCCGTGATTATACTATAATCCTTGTGATTATGCCATAGCTCTTACTATTATAATATAACTCATATGAATAGACTATAACTCTAGCGATTATATCACTTGTGATTATACCATGACTCTTATGATTATGATCTTTATTATAATATAACCAACCCCCCCCCCCCCCTCCCCAGCCAACCACCCAGGCATATATCATTGTCGCCCTTTTGTTGTTTTCCCGTGAAGCTTTTTTTTTTGGGGGGGGGAGGGGAGGGGGCTAGCATTCATTGTTCTAGAATCCCCGTGATTATACTATATTCCTTGTGATTATGCCATAATTATATTATAATATAACTCATATGATTAGACTATAACCCTAGCGATTATATTATATCTCACTTGTGATTATACCATAACTCTTATGATTATGATCTTTATTATAATATAATCACCCCCCCCCCCCCCACACACACACACACCCCAAATAATAACACCCGAGAACAGAATGACAGAGTTCAGAAACGAACCCTCGAGGCAGGTGGTATAACCATTCCGCCGCCGATACCCACTAATATTATTCTGACTCAGGTCGCCCGTCCTCTCAATTTGTCTATGAAATTATAATACATATCGATGTGGACATTATAATGCAATATGGTGGTCGATATTTCCAATGTTCATCCCATGCTCTTACGCTTTGTGTAATCTGAGAGGGCCAAGCACATGGTACATGTTCTAAATTTGAATAACGAAGACACAAACAATCGATTGTTAAAGTTTGCTGAAGCTATTCTAATCAACCTTCGTAAGCCGTCCTTGTGTAAGCAGAAAGACATGTTAGTCAGTTTAAAATTACCGTGGTAGACAATCGACATTACTGTGCGACCATGTGTATATTTCAGTTTGAAGGATTTATCTAATTAATTCACGTAAGTTGTGTGATTTCTGCAGTATGTACCTGACGAGATGCAGCGAAATATGCCAGGCAATAAATCGTGCAATGTATTGTTTGTGTCTTCGTTATTCAAATTCATCACGGGAAAACGTTGTTTTGAATTACTGTTCTAAATATTAAAATTGGGGTGGGTGGGGAAGGTGTGATAAGAACAGAAGATCTAAAAAAACAATTACTTTTGGCCTTTTTTTCCGGTTTTGAAGGGGGGGGGGACTGGGGGTGGACCCGAAGCGAGAATTTTATAACCCCTGACATACAATCCTTGTGATTATGCCATAGCTCTTACTATAATATAAATAACTCATATGATTTACTATAATCCTTGTGATTATGCCATAGCTCTTACTATAATATAATATACTCATATGATAGACTATACTCTAGCGATTATATTATATCTCACTGTGATTATACCATACTCTTATGATTATGATCTTTATTATAATATAACCAACCCCCCCCCCCCTCCTTCTTTCCCCCCCCCCCCCCCCACACACACCAAACAATAACACCCGAGAACGAAGACAGAATTCAGAAACGACCCTCGAGGCAGGTGGTATAACCATCGCCGCGATACCCACTGATGATTTGCTGACTCAGGTCGCCCGTCGTCCTCACTTTGTCTATGAAATGTAGAAGAGGTATCGATGTGCACATTATAATGCAATATGGTGGTCGATATTTCCAATGTTCATCCCATGCACTTACGCTTTGTGTAATCTGAGAGGGCCAAGCACATGGTACAGCGAACATGTTACAACACTGTTCTAAATATTAAAATGGGGTGGGTGGGGAAGGTATGATGAGAACAGAAGATTTTTAAAAAAAATAGTTGCTGGGCTCGTCCGGGATTTGAACCCGGGACCTCTCGCACCCGAAGCGAGAATCATACCCCTAGACCAACGAGCCGATGTTAATTCACTGCTTATAACATAAATAATTGAAAATCCATTAATAGGTTTTTCTTTCGTTTCCTTGAAATTTGTCTTTAACTGCTATGTTGTCTCTTGTATGAATTTAACTGTCTTTGACAACATTTCGGCATAATAGTTATGGCAGACTTTCCTGTTGGTACTCTTGCCGTGTCCCTAGTATGATTTGGGTATTATATCTGCACAAAGCACCGACATACTGAACAGCATTTGTGCTGACCAGCTGTGGGATACCAACTGTCTTGCCCTGATTTCAGGAGGTATCATGTTGCTTCTCTCCAGGTTTGTGGATATTTTAGGAGAGTTATCATGTTGTTTCTCTCCAGCCTTGAGGAGATTTTAGGAGAGTTATATCATGTTGCTTCTCTCCAGCCTTTAGGAGATCTTTAGGAGAGTTATCGTGTCGCTTCTCTCCAAGCTTGTGATATTTAGGAGAGTTATCATGTTGCTTCTCTCCAGCCTTGAGGAGATTTTAGAAGAGTTATCGTGTTGCTTCTCTCCAGCCTTTAGGAGATCTTTAGGAGAGTTATCGTGTTGCTTCTCTCCAAGCTTGTGGATATTTTAGGAGAGTTATCATGTTGCTTCTCTCCAGCCTTGAGGAGATTTTAGAAGGTTATCGTGTTGCTTCTCTCCAGCCTTGTAGGAGATCTTTAGGAGAGGTATCGTGTTGCTTCTCTCCAGGCTTGTGGAGATTTAGGAGAAGGTATCAGTGTTGCATCTCTCCAGGCTTGTGGAGATGTTAGGAGAGGTATCATGTTGCATCTCTCCAGGCTTGTGGAGATGTTAGGAGAGGTATCATGTTGCATCTCTCCAGGCATTGTGGAGATGTTAGGAGAGGTATCATGTTGCATCTCTCCAGGCTTGTGGAGATGTTAGGAGAGAGTATCATGTTGCATCTCTCCAGGCTTGTGGAGATGTTAGGAGAGGTATCATGTTGCATCTCTCCAGGCTTGTGGAGATGTTAGGAGAAGTATCATGTTGCATCTCTCCAGGCATTGTGGAGATGTTAGGAGAGGTATCATGTTGCATCTCTCCAGGCTTGTGGAGATGTTAGGAGAAGGTATCATGTTGCATCTCTCCAGGCTTGTGGAGATGTTAGGAGAGGTATCATGTTGCATCTCTCCAGGCTTGTGGAGATGTTAGGAGAGGTATCATGTTGCATCTCTCCAGGCTTGTGGAGATGTTAGGAGAGGTATCATGTTGCATCTCTCCAGGCTTGTGGAGATGTTAGGAGAGGTATCATGTTGCATCTCTCCAGGCTTGTGGAGATGTTAGGAGAGGTATCATGTTGCATCTCTCCAGGCTTGTGGAGATGTTAGGAGAAGTATCATGTTGCATCTCTCCAGGCTTGTGGAGATGTTAGGAGAGGTATCATGTTGCATCTCTCCAGGCTTGTGGAGATGTTAGGAGAGGTATCATGTTGCATCTCTCCAGGCTTGTGGAGATGTTAGGAGAAGGTATCATGTTGCATCTCTCCAGGCTTGTGGAGATGTTAGGAGAAGGTATCATGTTGCATCTCTCCAGGCTTGTGGAGATGTTAGGAGAGGTATCATGTTGCATCTCTCCAGGCTTGTGGAGATGTTAGGAGAGGTATCATGTTGCATCTCTCCAGGCTTGTGGAGATGTTAGGAGAGGTATCATGTTGCATCTCTCCAGGCTTGTGGAGATGTTAGAGAAGTATCATGTTGCATCTCTCCAGGCATGTGGAGATGTAGAGAGGTATCATGTTGCCTCTCTCCAGGCTTGTGGATGATGTTAGGAATACGTATCATGTTTGCCTCGCTCCAGGCTTGTGGAGATGTTAGGTAGAATATCATGTTGGCATTCTCTCCAGGCATGTGGAGATGAGTAGGGAGGGTATCATGTTGTCATCTCTCCAGGGCTTGGTGAGATATTTGTAGTTAGGAGAGGTATCATGTTGCATCTCTCCAGGCTTGTGGAGATGTTAGAAGAGGTATCATGTTGCATCTCTCCAGCTTGTAGAGATGTTAGAGAGGTATCATGTTGTATCTCTCCAGCTTGTGGAGATTTAGAGAGTTATCAGTTTCTCTCCAGGCTTGTGGAGATTTTAGAGAGTATCATGTTGCATCTCTCCAGGCTTGTGGAGATTTAGGAGAGGTATCATGTTGCACTCTCCAGGCTTGTGGAGATGTTAGGAGAGGTATCATGTTACATCTCTCCAGGTTTGTGGAGATTGTAGAAGAGGTATCATGTTGCATCTCTCCAGGTTGTGGAGATGTTAGGAGAGGTATCATGTTACATCTCTCCAGACTTGTGGAGATTGTAGAAGAGGTATCATGTTGCATCTCTCCAGGCTTGTGGAGATGTTAGGAGAGGTATCATGTTACATCTCTCCAGGTTTGTGGAGATTGTAGAAGAGGTATCATGTTGCATCTCTCCAGGCTTGTGGAGATGTTAGGAGAGGTATCATGTTACATCTCTCCAGGCTTGTGGAGATTGTAGAAGAGGTATCATGTTGCATCTCTCCAGGCTTGTGGAGATGTTAGGAGAGGTATCATGTTACATCTCTCCAGGCTTGTGGAGATGGTACTAGAGGTATCATGTTACATCTCTCCAGGTTTGTGGAACGCTGCCTAAGTTCTCGCAGTTATTGAAGATCTGCTGCAGCTGTGCTTTGGCCATTGTTAATTCATTAACTGTATATGCTATATCACTGTATATGTTATATAACTGTATATGCTATATCACTGTATATGTTATATAACTGTATATGTTATATAACTGTATATGCTATATCACTGTATATGTTATATAACTGTATATGTTATATAACTGTATATGCTATATCACTGTATATGTTATATAACTGTATATGCTATATCACTGTATATTTTATATCACTGTATATGTTATATAACTGTATATGTTATATAACTGTATATGTTATATAACTGTATATGTTATATAACTGTATATGCTATATCACTGTATATGTTATATAACTGTATATGCTATATCACTGTATATGCTATATCACTGTATATGTTATATAACTGTATATGTTATATAACTGTATATGTTATATAACTGTATATCCTATATCACTGTATATGTTATATAACTGTATATGCTATATCACTGTATATGTTATATAACTGTATATGTTATATAACTGTATATGTTATATAACTTATATGCTATATCATGTATATGTTATATAACTGTATATGCTATATCACTGTATATGCTATATCACTGTATATGCTATATCACTGTATATGTTATATAACTGTATATGTTATATAACTGTATATGCTATATCACTGTATATGTTATATAACTGTATATGCTATATCACTGTATATGTTATATAACTGTATATGCTATATCACTGTATATGTTATATAACTGTATATGCTATATAACTGTATATGCTATATAACTGTATATGCTATATAACTGTATATGCTATATAACTGTATATGTTATATCACTGTATATGTTATATAACTGTATATGCTATATCACTGTATATGTTATATAACTGTATATGTTATATAACTGTATATGTTATATAACTGTATATGCTATATCACTGTATATGTTATATAACTGTATGTGCTATATCAATGTATATGCTATATCACTGTATATGCTATATCACTGTATATGCTATATAACTGTATATGCTATATAACTGTATATGTTATATAACTGTATATGCTATATAACTGTATATGTTATATAACTATATATGCTATATAACTGTATATGTTATATAACTGTATATGCTATATCACTGTATATGCTATATAACTGTATATGTTATATAACTGTATATGCTATATAACTGTATATGCTATATAACTGTATATGTTATATAACTGTATATGCTATATCACTGTATATGTTATATAACTGTATGTGCTATATCACTGTATATGCTATATCACTGTATATGCTATATCACTGTATATGTTATATAACTGTATGTGCTATATCACTGTATATGTTATATAACTGTATGTGCTATATCACTGTATATGTTATATAACTGTATATGCTATATCACTGTATATGTTATATAACTGTATGTGCTATATCACTGTTTATGTTATATAACTGTATATGCTACATCACTGTATATGTTATATAACTGTATGTGCTATATCACTGTATATGTTATATAACTGTATGTGCTATATCACTGTATATGTTATATAACTGTATGTGCTATATCACTGTATATGCTATATCACTGTATATGCTATATCACTGTATATGCTATATAACTGTATATGCTATATAACTGTATATGTTATATAACTGTATATGCTATATCACTGTATATGCTATATCACTGTATATGTTATATAACTGTATATGCTATATCACTGTATATGCTATATCACTGTATATGCTATATAACAGTATGTGCTATATAACTGTATATGCTATATCACTGTATATGCTATATCACTGTATATGTTATATAACTGTATATGCTATATCACTGTATATGCTATATAACTGTATATTTTATATAACTGTATATGCTATATCACTGTATATGCTATATCACTGTGTATGCTATATAACTGTATATGTTATATAACTGTGTATGCTATATAACTGTATATGCTATATAACTGTATATGCTATATAACTGTGCTGTATGCACCGGACGATGAGCAGCAACATATCCTAGGCAATCAATCGTGGAACATATTTGTAATTAACTGATGAAAGTGGTTGCACAATGTCACGTGACATATTTCAATTACACGATCAAACTTTGTGCAACCAATTTCGTCAACTAATTATAGACGGATTTGATTAATCAACGCAGAACTGGTCGATATGCTGGTGAAGATTTCACTGAGGAGATCGGCGCAACGGACCTTTCCAGTGTGTGATGGTTTTGATGCTAACTAATCACTAATTATAGATATGTGCGACCTCTGAATTTTTATTTTTATATTACTAGAAAACAAGCCGGTCTCCGTGGCAAAGGCGTTACTGACGTGGTTCGTGATTCCGCTTACCTGCGTTCGAAACACAGCTATGACCGATTTGGCAGTAGACCGTGTCGCGCTAGGTTTTAACGTGTTGGTATGAGAGCCGTTCGTTCAGAAATTAATGGCAAACTACTGAACGTAAACTTTTCAAGACATCAACAAGAGCAATGCTGGTGTTGACAGCGATGTCCTGTAAATAGAATATGCCAAACCCGGTCAACATATGCCCGCAGAAGTCGGATGTGTCGGCCTAACGGCGCAAGAACGTAGCTCTGCTGTAAATAGCACAACGCAATCACATCCGGATAAACAACTCCGGATGAACGCAGAAGAAAAAGAAGAATATTCCCCCCCCCCCCCCCCCCCCCCCCCCCCCCAAAAAAAAATAAAAAAAAAATTGAAAACATAAGTGTTGTTTGGGCACTTTGGTGTTAAAAATAATGTTTCCTTAAGAAAGAGTCGGGCTCGTCAGGGATTTGAACCCGGGACCTCTCGCACCCTAAGCGAGAATCATACCCCTAGACCAACGAGCCGATAACACTCAAACGTAAGATAGCAAATTAATGGATTAAATAGCTTATTCAAGTGACGATTTATTAACAATAACGTCTAATTTTCATTAGTATATCATGTCCCGGGGGGTACGGGCTGTCAGGCATTGGTAGCACCTTTGGTAAGGATGACTCTCATGTCCTTTTCAGGTCTCATCCCCCACTGGTCCAAGCCTGACACCCAGTTCGCGCCTGTGGCTCCTAGCAGCTGTCAGCATGCGACAGCGGCCACCACCCGGGCAACAGCTGTGAGAGGCTGGCTAAACCAGGCAGGGGTATCCGATTTGGTGTCAAACCAAGCGGTGAACTAGGGTATGCCTACCCAGCATGTGAAGACAAGAGTGGAGTTAAGCAAGGTTGTGTACTAGCTCCCACCCTCTTTGGAATATACTTTTCACTTCTACTGAAATATGCATTTCGTGATCAGGATGGTGTATATACATTCACTCACGCTCAGATGGCGCCTTACAATGCTCAAATGAAGGCTAAACCAAAATATGCGGTATATGGGTTCTTTTTGCAGAGATGAGCAGTCAACATATCTAGGCAATCAATCGGGAACTATTTGTAATTAACTGATGAAAGTGTTCGACAATGTCACGTGACATATTTCAATTACACGATCAAACTTTGTGCAACCAATTTCGTCAACTAATTATAGACAGATTTGATTAATCAACGCAGAACTGGTCGATACGCTGGTGAAGATTTCACTGAGGATCGGCGAACGGACCTTTCCAGTGTGTAGGTTTATGCTAACTAATCACTAATTATAGATATGTGCGACCCTGAATTTTTATTTTTATATTACTAGAAAAAGCTTACTGCAAAAAAGTGCGTTACTGACGTGGTTCGTGATTCCGCTTACCTGCGTTCGAAACAGCTACCGATTTGGCAGTAGACCGTGTCGCGCTAGGTTTTAACTGTTTGGTATGAGAGCGTTCGTTCAGAAATTAATGGCAAACTACTGAACGTAAACTTTTCAAGACATCAACAAGACAAGTGTTGACAGCGATGTCCTGTAAATAGAATATCCAACAAAGAAAAAATAGAAAATAAGTGGTTTGGAACTTTGGTGTTAAGATAATGTTTCTTTAAAAAAGAGTCGGGCTCGTCCGGGATTTGAACCCGGGCCTCTCGCACCCTAAGCGTTAAATTAGCTTATTCTCAAGTGACGATTATTAACAATAACGTCTATTTCATTAGTAAATCATGTCCCCGGGGGTACGGGGTGGTCCAGGCTTGGTAGCAAACTTTGGTAGGATGACTCTCTGTCCTTTTCAGGTCTCATCCACCACTGGTCCAGCCTGACACTCAGCTTCGCGCCCTGTGGCTCCTAGTAAGCTGTCCAGCATGCGACAGCGGCCACCCACCGGCAACAGCTGTGATGAGGCTGGCTAAACCAGCAGGGGTATCCGATTTGGGTGGCAAATCAAGAGGTAAACTAGGGTATGCCTACCCAGCATGAGAAGACAGGATTCGGCAGACTGCGCGGAAGAAATCATTCGATGATTCAACGGGCAAGACGGCGTTTACCTGCAAAGCGTTGTGGAACGTAATGAGCACGGCAAGGCACGTAGAGCGCCCTGGTCATCCACTGCACCTGTATTCGTCTCCAGTCGGCTCGACTTGTCTTGCCACTGGATTCAGATGGACTCAGGCGAGAGAGTGAGGTCGACGAATTGCGCAACTCTTCCTCACTTTAATCCAAGTCACCGCGCAAGTCATTCTTCATCCAACGTCATATATCACCTGCAAGCCCTGTGGCGATGGGCGAGCGGCGAAGCGGCAGGCGTGGGTACGCTGGCAGCCGTAGTCGCAGACCTGCACACAGGCGGCTCAGGCCATATGGTCGTCTTCTACTGACCGGAGCAGCAGTGGGATTCGGCAGTCCCTCCGCGACTGAGTAGCCCTCTATAGGAACACACTGCTCACCTCCATAGCATCAGGAAGGGGCTAGAAAAGGTGCCCTAAACATTGTATGCTCCATCACTACCTAAACAGCTAGCCGCGATTGGTGGGCACCTTAACTGCGGTCGACATACAAATAAAGGTAAAACAAGCAAAGCTAAAAGAGGAAACCATATTCCCTTAACAATCGGAACTTGGAATGTACGCACCCTACTTGACAGAGACGGCGCGTCGGGTCCAGAGAGACGAACAGCACTGATTGGGAGAGAGCTGGGCAGGTACAACATCGACATTGCAGCCTTGAGCGAGACACGACTTCCAGAAGTAGGCAAAATCTGTGAAATATGTGCCGGCTACACATTTTTCTGGAGTGGAAGGAAAAGCGAGGGAAGACGCCAATCCGGTGAGGGATTTGCCATTAAGTCGGCCCTGGTTGGCAAATTAGCTGGATTTGCAAAGGCTATAAACGACAGGCTCATGACCATTAAGTTGCCCCTGCTGAATGAAAGGAAGCATGCAACCATTGTGAGTGTCTATGCACCAACTATGACCAGCGAAGATGATGTCAAGAACAAGTTCTATGAGGACCTGCACAATGTATTAACATCTGTTCCCAAAGGAGACAAACTTATACTCCTTGGGGATGTCAATGCCAAAGTAGGCACGGACACCACCTCTTGGAGTGGCATTATTGGAAAGTACGGAGTCGGAAATCGTAACAGCAATGGACTCCTCCTCCTTCAGACATGTGCCGAACACGATCTCCTGATTATCAACACAATTTTCCGTCTCCCCATGAGAAATAGGACATCGTGGATGCACCCTCGCTCGAAACACTGGCACCTCATTGACTATGTCATCGTCAGGAGGAGTGTCAGACAAGACGTTCGAGTGACAAAATCCATGTGTGATGCCGAATGTTGGACAGACCATCGTCTCATTGTCTCGAAAATAAACATTCACATCAAGCCACCACGGCGTCCTCAAGGGGTAAAAATGCAAAAAAAAAAACAACAACTAAATGTCACCCGCCTAAACAGCAATAAAATGCAGCAGTCGTTTGAAAATATGCTGGAAGACCGCCTCAAGCCCAATGCTGCTGCTAAACAGGATACCGAGTGGAGAGCCCTAAAGGACATAATTTACAACACTGCTAAGGAAATCCTGGGCCCAGCCCCCCGAAAGCATAAAGATTGGTTTGATGAAAATTCCGAAGACATCAACCAATTGCTGGCCGAGAAACATCTTCTCCTCAAGGCACATTTGAATGACCCGAAGTCAACATAAAAAAGATGCCTTCAAGAACATTCAGAGAGTAGTGCAGCAGAAACTTCGGCACATGCGGGACTCCTGGATGAGCAGCAAAGATGATGAAATTCAAGGCTTTGCTGACAGACATGATATGAAAAACTTCTACGACTCACTGAAAGTGGTCTATGGTCCTACATCACCAGGCATAGCTCCCCTCCTCAGTGCAGATGGGGGAACGCTGGGCAGAGCATTTCAGCAACATCTTAAATGCAACTTCCTTCTTCGATGATGAAACCATCAACTGCCTTCCTCAAGTTCCCACCAATGAGACACTTGATGACCAAAGCCATCCAGCAACTCTCCAGCGGCAAGGCACCTGGTCCTGACTCCATCCCAGCAGAGATATACAAGGCAGGTGGGCCGGTCCTAACAGAGCAGCTTCACCAAGTCTTTACAAACATATGGGTGAACGAGACCATGCCACAAGATTTCAAGGACGCGTCAATAGTAAAGGAAACCGCCAATCCTGTGACAACCACCGAGGCATCTCCTTGCTTTCAATTGCAGGGAAGATACTCGCCAGAATTCTTCTCAATCGCCTCACAGCCCATCTCGATCAAGGTCTTCTTCCTGAGAGTCAATGTGGCTTCAGAAAGGAACGTGGGAACTGTTGACATAATTTTCGCTGCAAGGCAGCTGCAAGAGAAATGTCAGGAACAGAACCTGCGAAATGTTCTCCACTTTCATTGACCTTACCAAGGCTTTTGATACAGTCAGCAGACAAGGCCTGTGGAAGATTATGACAAAATATGGCTGTCCACGAAAGTTTGTCCAAACAGTGCGGCTATTTCATGATGGTATGCAGGCAAGAGTACAAGAAAATGGTGAACTGTCTGAGCCCTTTCCTGGCACCAATGGAGTGAAGCAAGGATGTGTCCTGGCACCAACACTGTTCAGCCTCATGTTTTCAGCCATGTTGATGAATACCTTCGAGAACGGCGACATTGGAATAGACATCAACTACCGTATGGATGGAAAGTTATTCAATCTCAGAAGGCTGAAAGCTAAAACCCAAAATTAACAGCGACACCGTCAGAGAGCTCCTGTTTGCTGATGATTGCGCTCTATACGCCAACTCAGAGGCGGACATGCAACATAATGTTTCAGCTTTCTCACAGGCCTGTACCACCTTTGGGCTCAATATCAACTTGGAGAAGACTGTACCAGTCAGCTCCAAGGAATAATCACACTGTGTCGAATATCAAAGTGAATGATCATAGACTAAGTGTTGTAGGCAAATTCACCTATCTTGGCAGCACTGTGTCACAAGCTGCCACAATTGATGACGAAGTGAATGCAAGAATCTCCAAGGCCAGTGCGGCCTTTGGTAGACTGTACAAGAATGTATGGGACAGAACTGGAATAAGCCTGCAAACAAAGCTGAAAGTCTACAAAGCAGTTGTATTATCCACACTGCTATATGCTTGTGAAACCTGGACTGTTTATCAGCGACACGCCAGGAAATTAAACCACTTCCACACAGTCTGCCTAAGGAAGCTACTGAAGATTAAATGGCAAGACAAGATTCCAGACACTGAAGTCCTAGAAAGAGCATCCATGCCCAGTATCCACACTCTACTGATGAAGAATCAGATTCGCTGGGCTGGTCACTTGACTCGCATGCCAGATCACAGGCTCCCTAAACGAATATTTTACGGCTAGTTGCGTTGTGGTAAACGCTCCCAAGGTGGCCAGAGGAAACGCTTTAAAGACATTCTGAAAATCTCACTGAATTCATTTTGGAATTCATCATGACACCTGGGAGGCTGCAGCCAGAGACCGAAATTCGTGGCGTGCATCATTACGCAAGGGTGCAGTCATATGTGAGGCAACCAGGACTGCAAGAGCTGTGAAGAAAAGGCAGGACAGAAAAACCACTGCAGGAAATCCTCCTCTAGAAACGTCAAGCATTCTTTGTCCACATTGTCAAAGAACATTTCGAGCCAAAATAGGCCTTATCAGCCATCTTAGAACCCACGGCTCCATACCTTCAACCCCACTGGATGAAATGAATGGTCATCATCATTCTTGATGGACAAATGTCATGTCATGACAAATTTAATAAGAATGACAAATTGCCTAATGGTTTCTGCTGAGATGCAAATGAGAAATTCTACAGTTAAAAAATAGAGGTGTTTTCTACTTTAATTCTAATACACAGAAAAGAATGTAAAACTAACAACTATTATTTTTGTACATAGTTATCTTGTTGCTTTCACTTAATTAATTTCTGAAAAATGAAAAAAAAAACATTTCGCCGGTGGGGATTCAAACCAAGGTCCCCTGCTTTACAGGCGGAGATACTTACCACTATGCTACTGAGGACGTGTTGAAATGTAAACAAAAATGTATCATATAGTCAAACACATGTCCCGATGACGTCACGTATGTCACGTGACTTGCCTTTGACCCACTGAGGCCCTGTAAAGGATACTTTTTGACTACAGAGTTAACTTTTCATTTGGGACCGTCATTCGGAAGACTGCCCACTAACGCTAACCCCTGACCCTAATGGGTACATGACATTACAGACAGAACTGACAATATTTCGAGAGTCATCACCAGACATCATCATGATTACAGAGAGCACGAGGACGGCGCGTATTGCCGGTATACATCTCTGTGAGGTCCGCGTGGAGAGTGGCCTTCTGGACATGTGGGACAGCTCTCTCTCAGGACCGCGTGGAGAGTGGCCTTCTGGACATGACATTCTAATGGGACAGCTCTCTCTCAGGACCGCGTGGAGAGTGGCCTTCTGGACATGACATTCTAATGGGACAGCTCTCTCTCAGGACCGCGTGGAGAGTGGGCTTCTGGACATGACCTCCTACTGGGACAGCTGTCTCTCAGGTCCGAACCCATCACTTATAAGCCTGGTGGGGTTGCCAGTGACTCGGGCCCCGCCTTAATTGACTGCGACTGAGACAGAATGGTCACTTCCTTCGTGAACCAGCAGTCCGTAGTGCCAGCGACGATTCCATCCTGGAAGTCATGTGCCATGGTTTCTAGACGTTTTCCCTGAACAAGGCCATGAGCTCGCCGAGCTATCCCCCTGATGAAGGGGGCATGGAGTCCGGGTCCATGTTGCATATTTCTCCAGGATTGACGCTCTCTGTCACTTGGGCTCTTCTTCATGAACCTGGACATCTTCTCTCTGAGCCAGGTCAGTTAGGGTGGAGACTATTGGCCACCTATTTATTGGCATCAGTTTAACCATTTTCCTGAATGCACCAGAGTTCCCTGTCTCAACTATCTGTCTTGTCTGCTTTGTGTGCGTGAGACTGAGCACTTGCGGGTTTGTCCGGTGGGCAACGGTTCTTAGAAACCCAGGGATTTACTTAAAACACAAAATTTCAAGGGGTTGACAATTAAAACATAAGAAGGTATCACGATGTTCTTTATGATAAGTTCAATGTTCTTGATGATCTTTGCGTGATATTGGTCGTTGTCTAGGTAACGATACTCCTGGAGTGTCAATTGAGCTATCTAACTGTCTTGCAATATAACTCACCCCCGCAGTGCACATTCACCAGTCATTAAACAAGATTCAGTTGGCGCACATAATCCTTTATTACAGAAATAACACAGACTCACGGAACATATGTATATATCCAGAAAACAAAATATAATCCATCGAATATCCATATCCTCCTCACAACATTAACCCGCACACATCAATGCCTTCTCAAGCCTGCTTCATATCAAATCCACAAGACATTTAGTCCAGCTACTACTATCCACGGCTGGATCTCACACAATACGACCCACATACTGGGTCGGAGCCACTGCTCAACTATGCAACCCACTCTGGGTTTTAGGCCTGCCTTCACAGCTCGGAGAATCACACAACACAGTTCTCCGTGGACGACCGACTCGTTCGGTGTCTAAAACTCAACTCCCTGAAGTCCCTTGGACTTCACACCAACTGAACTGTCCTTCAGCGACCCGACTCCCAGTCGGTCCCAGCTTGAACTCCCTAGTCAAAGTTTTCCACTGTCTTTTAACCCTACTGTGTAGCCCCTCCCTGGGCTCACAACAACATTACATCCCAGCCTAAAACTGTCTTCCACTCACAACCGCCCCATTATTTCTCAGGGTTGATTGTTTTACTCGTAGCCAGGTCACTCACCTTACTGTCAATGACCCAGGCATATGTCATTATCCCCCCTCCCCCCTTAAAAGAAAACATCGTTTTCAAATGTTGGGAGACTAATACTTATCAAATATGTGACCCAGACATATTGCCTGGGTAGTCGTAAGTATAAATCCAACTTACTCTAACTACCACACTAAATAATACATCAAATGCTCATAGTATACTCCCCTATTCCCCACACATCAATACATCCAACTTTCTATCTTGTGTACCAATGCATGAACTAATACATCACATAATAATAATACATCATACGAAACATCATATCTGTGTATGGGTAGGTCTATTAACATCCTCAAAAAGACACAAGCTATTTGTGTACCGACCCTATATCAGGTGGTTCTTTTCTTGCCTCAACCTTCCATCTATTTCTGTCGATGCTGTGTCTACCCTTCCTGTACCTATGCCTCATGTTTCCTATATCTTTAAAACATATGTTTGCTAATCCTGGTTCAGTGATGTCGTTAACACTCTTTGGAACTTCCTTAGCTTTGCAATCTACACATTGTACCGTTACACTGGAGTCTCTGTTTAGTCTGACCTCTTTATTAAATCCTGGCCAATATACCTGGCATCCTGCTATATGCTGCTTCCGCCTTACTCCTATGTGCCCTGCACCTGCCCTATCCTGAGCTGTTCTAGTATATCGGTCTCTATGTGTTAACGGTAATACTACTTGCCTACATGCAGTTCCGCCATCTGAAAACCTGCGAGTGAGAACATTATTCTTCCTTCCAAAGCACCATCTACTCTTCTGTGATTGCCTATGTCTCACTTTACCACACCCTTGGAAACATTTGTCTGTCGTATCATCGTGTCTGTGGGAGTCACTCCCCCTATGGTTGAGATCAATTTTCACCTGCTCAGCTATACTATCCTTGCCCTGAGTTCCTGTGTCTACTTCACGTGCCTCTTCTTGTTCAGCTATACTCTCTAATTTAGGTTTTCTTTTGGTCACTACCTCGTTACTCCTTAAACTATGTTTCTGGTCCCAATAAACTACTTCTTCTTCTGTACAATCTTTAACTCCTGGCACGTTTCCTATGATCAAATCCGCCACTGGTGCGTCCAGAACACACGCTGTCACTCTTCCTGTGATATATGGTGTATTCACTGTTATCATGGCTAATGGGTAGAATTCTACTGTCCCATTAAATGTTATGGATCTAATCTTTTTCCCTGTATAATCCGAGGGATGCACTAAACTCTTTTTAACACCGATGGACGTACATCCGGAATCCCTAATTGTTAACGCTGGCCTATCATTAACAAACCCATGATGCATCTTCAGACTTCCTCCTTCATGGACTGCTGATCCTGCTTTCACTGTATGACCACATATTAAGACTGGCTGACCGTCTTTTTCAAAAAGAGGTTTGCACCCACTACAATCTTCATTGTTCAGCGTCTCAATTACTTGCGCTGCATTTGAGTGCTCTGTTTCTCTCATCCTACATTAATGACTGACATGCCCCTTCTTTCCACATTTAAAACAGATGATCTCCTTCCTTGCGTAACTTGTTGGCTCACTGGATGGTTGTGCATCACACTGTGCTGCCTTGTGTCTCCAGCTCCCACAATTCCAGCATCCGGCATAACTATTTGGACGCCTCTGGAAATTTCCCCTTTTTATGGGTACCGTCCTGCTCTGCCAAAATGGTTGCCATGGAAATCATTATCTTGAGACTCTTGCTGCTCACATCTATGTGTTAAATCCACACTTTTCGATCTTGGTCTAATAACTGGATTCTGGTCCTGTTTAGTGTATGCTGCTCAGACTATTTCCTCACTCATTTCTCTACCAATAGAACTGTTTGGATGTGCAGTCATATAGCTTTGCCCTAACTGTGACATTGTGTCTATGTCCTTTGGCTTACGGTCCTCAAAGAAAGCCACTAAGTTAGTATTACATGGCATGCTGAATACTTTGTCTCTTAACACTAAATCTACTAATTTATTAAAATCTTTCCCTACTTCTGCGAGCTCCATCCATTTGTTAAATGTGTTCTTTACTGTGTTAACAAAGTCTGTGAAATCTTGATTTGTCTCTGGCCCTAATTGTCTAAACTTTGTCCTATATCCATGCTCAGTTAGTTGGAACTTTGTAAGGAGACGTTGACGCAAAATAGTGTAGTTGTTTCTTTCTTCCACAGGTAAATTAAACATTGTATCTAGAGCCTTACCCGTAAGAAACTCGCCGAGTCGCATCGCATACTCGTTTTCTGGGATGCCTAAATTTTTCGCACTTGCTTGAAATCTGTCCAGATAAGATTCAAGGTTGTCTCGATCCGTAAAACATGGCAGTTTTAGTCGCTGTGAGGGATGGGAAGGTCTTCTGTTTTCCTCACTTTGACCTTTTGATGATAGTTCTAATTTTCTGAGAGCAATTTCAGCTTCCATCTTAATCTTCTCTTTCTAAATTTCCATTTTCATTTGTGTCTCTTTCTCTTCCTGTAGACGCTTTGCTTCAGCTATCTTTTCTTCCTGTAGGCGTTTTGCCTCGCGTTCATTATGCCTCTCCTCTCTTTCCATCTGTTTTTGTTCTTTTGCTTCAGCATACTCCTGTAACTCTTTACCTTTCAGGCCTATTCGTTCACCTGCTTCAATATATTCCATTAAAGTAGGCATCTTGTACTTGTGGACACGTTGCTGTCTGTCAGCCAATTATAAATGTAAAGACTCTGCTACTAGTCTTTGTGTGCCCTCCAATAAGTACACTACCACTCCCTGTGTACGTAACTTTGTAGTACTAATAATGTTCCCTGTACTCACACAGTCACTCTACAATCACTAGGTAGTGAGGGGAAATATCACCTATGCTCCCTCGCGTATATCTATAACAAATAGTTGTATAACATTTCTGGAAATATTGTTAAACATACATATAAATACATATACAAAACGAATGAATGATAACACTAAGTGTTTTCTATAAACGCTAGACTCACAAGCCAAGTACACGGAGACGGTGATCACAAAGAAATAAACCACAGTAACAACCACAAGCTTGTGTAGGGACACCCACAGTGCGCGTAATATATAAACTGACAAAGACCACTAGACAGCAGATATGACGAAAGATCACAATAATAACATATATCCGAACACAACAAATATCATATGTAAATATAACGAAAAGAAAGAGAGAAAGAAAAAGAATATATACTCAAAATATACACAGATCTGACGTTAGACCCAAAAGGCACGGTATATAATCTAGGACCACCCTGCTTCACTGCAGAATCAAACAAACCGACCTTACGATTTACTTCCCAGAAAACACATGGTGCACAGTAAGAAAATAAATTTTTGACCTGTCTCCCGACCCTCGAGAAACAACCCAAAATCCCCTACTCTTGACAAACACTGGACCACATACAAATAATTGCGTAACACCCGACAACAATAAATATGACGATGGGAGCAAACAACATGTGCAATTAGTTGGCCGACAAATATGTGCCTATTAATCCGCCGCCCCAATTTCGTTTTTTTTTTAAATTTTTCATAATATACTGGGAATGTATATTGGTAAATGTTCCGAAATGTCTACGATATTCCCAATTTGTTGCGTGGTGACTTAATTTTCCGTGGTGATCACAAGTTCAGAACTGTCAACAAAAAAAAAATTAAAGATGATGATTGATTATCCACAATGTTCTGTCTCGACACAGTCCGTAACGTTATTGTACTTTTCTGGGCGCGGTGACACCAAAGTAATAATCCAAACGTCTTTATACTTTAGTTTCGGAGATGGCGCTTTGCTGTATCAAAAATGTTATGGATTTCCGTTACCCGACAAGATTCACCAAAAAAACAAACAAAATTGGCAGCAAATGTTCAGCGCTTTAAACTTGTATATATATAAATCCTTATTGGCAAAGAAATCCGACCATGGTTGCGAAGACGCCACGTTAAAAATGTTTGCTCATAACAGAATAATGATGACAAAAGGCTTGAACAAAAACGAAACATAAAGTCTGGCTTTTTTCAAAACAACCTTGTTTTGTTCATTCACAATGAGTCATCTTGACCCCAATAGGCCGTGGAAATTCCCGAGTATCTTTACTCCATCCACACACACAAAATATCCCGTCACGCACAGGATGTTGCGATGAAATTGCTCGCTGTCTTCAATCCTGTCCTGTCAAACACACACACACTAGGACTGACCGCTCTTGTCGCAAACACCTCACTGTCCACGCGACATTTCCTCTGTGCTGTTTTGACTAGTGACTACCACGTCATCGTAGCCGACTCTCCCGGTTAGTCTATATGGCGTGTCTTCCACACGCGCACCGACAGTCTTTCGATGTGCTGTCTTACACACACACGCAGGATATTCTCACAGCCTTCTGTATTAATCCTGGTTTTCCATTAACTGGTTGCTAGCAAATTTACCTGTCCTGAACTTGACGTGAACTGTCTGTTCGCTTGAGTATTCACTTTGTCTGTCTGTGTTTATCTGGCGCCCACAAAAAAGAGTTCACATTAACTTCTTGAAACAATGATATCCAAATTGTCACGGTTTGTTAGTATGATGGAACGAAGTCACCAGATAATCACTCCTCTCTCAGCGAAGAGCCCACATATCTTCTTCTTCTTCTTCTTTCGTTCGCCTGAACTATGTTTATAACTGCAATGTTGTCTCTTGTATGAATCTAACAGTCTTTTTTAGTTCATTCAACGGTCCATAGAGTTTATCTTCCACTGTTGTCTCTCTAGGCCAGAAGGTTCGCCTGGATATGTTGTAGTTTGGGCAATCCTGGAGTATGTGCTCTGCTGTCTGCGACGCCAAACCACATGTGCACATGGCTGAGTCACCAATCTTGAATTTTGTATACAAGTGGTTGCGTAATCTATTGTGTCCTGTTCTTGAACGGACGAAGCCTCCCAGATTATCTCAGAATGACACCAATGTCTATATAGTTCTTGACTGGACGTAGCCCCCAGATAATATCACGATGTTCTTTATGATAAGTTCAATGTTCTTGATGATCTTTGCGTGATATTGGTCGTTGTCTAGGTAACGATACTCCTGGAGTGTCAATTGAGCTATCTAACTGTCTTGCAATATAACTCACCCCCGCAGTGCACATTCACCAGTCATTAAACAAGATTCAGTTGGCGCACATAATCCTTTATTACAGAAATAACACAGACTCACGGAACATATGTATATATCCAGAAAACAAGATATAATCCATCGAATATCCATATCCTCCTCACAACATTAACACGCACACATCAATGCCTTCTCAAGCCTGCTTCATATCAAATCCACAAGACATTTAGTCCAAGCTACTATCCACGGCTGGATCTCACACAATACAACCCACACACTGGGTCGGAGCACTGCTCAACTATGCAACCCACTCTGGGTTTTAGGCCTGCCTTCACAGCTCGGAGAATCACACAACACAGTTCTCCGTGGACGACCGACTCGTTCGGTGTCTAAAACTCAACTCCCTGAAGTCCCTTGGCTTCACACCAACTGAACTGTCCTTCAGCGACCCGACTCCCAGTCGGTCCCAGCTTGAACTCCCTAGTCAAAGTTTTCCACTGTCTTTTAACCCTACTGTGTAGCCCCTCCCTGGACTCACAACAACATTACATCCAAGCCTAAAACTGTCTTCCTCCCTATCCACCCTAGGGTCTTCCACTCACAACCGCCCCATTATTTCTCAGGGTTGATTGTTTTACTCGTAGCCAGTTCACTCACCTTACTGTCAATGACCCAGGCATATGTCAGAAGGCCTGCAACACGTGGTGTTGTGGCGAGTTTCACAGGGAGACTGAGCACATGTAGATGTGTCCGTTGTGCTACATTGTGCTACACTTAACTAAACAAGACAGACTGTGAGTTGTAAATAATAGGTATGAGCTGTGCTTCGAAAGCTGGTATACAGGATCAAGAACCTGGTCCGTAACCCCTTTAAAGGAGTTTGCGAAAGATTCGTGGTTAATCTAGTTATTCAGTTACAATAAATTATTTAGCAGGCGCTCGTAATGGAAAACAAAGCTAACAGTGAAAGTTTGTCATCATGTGGAATTATGCTCGCACTAATGGGCCACACTTGTGCCCATAAGTTTATATTCCTAACACAAATAGGCTGAAGAATATTTAAATAATTACATTGTGAAAGTATAAATAATAATAATTATCTTCTTATATATAAAAAAGGATGTGTGTGGGTGTGTATGTCCTTTATGCGTTCGTGAACAGTCCATCCAATTGAGATGAAATTTTCTATACGTATTCCTCTCATTCCCACGCTGCCAACTATGATATTTTTGTAGTGTAAAATCGGCTACTTACTTAATATTATTTTATTTTTCATTTTTCATTATAATATCTATATAGCAAGGGACTTAACTCTAGAAAAGTTATTTCAAGGGGCATAACTTTTAATAACTTTTCTGTATACCTTATAGTCATATTGGTGCATCGTTTTCAAAGATTTATAAACTCTTTGTCTATAGTTATGTACAAGCATATGAGTTATAATAAATAATGTTAAATCTTTAAGGCATTTTCAAAGTTTTCATAAAAATAATGCATAATGCATAACATTGTAACTCATCTTTTTATGCTTAAGAAGTTATCTACAGTCATGTAGGTGATTAAAAACAGTTTTCATTAAAAATAATGGATGGTGTGTGGAAGGACATTCTTTTAAGTTACTTTTTTTTTGTTGTATGAATTTAATGAGACGCTACCCGCCAGGAGCTGGGCGAAGCCATGCCGGGTCAGATAGATAGACAGACCCAAATTTTCACTGCAGTTATCTACAGGCATATGCGTTATAATCCTCCTCCTCTCTCCCCTCCTCCTCCTACCCTCTTCCTCTTCCCCTCCCGCTCCTCCCTCTCCCTCCTCCTCCTCCCTCTTTCTCCTCCTCCCTCTTTCTCCTCCTCCCTCTTCCTCCTCCTTCCTCCTTCCTCCTCCTCCCTCTTCCTCCTCCTACCTTCTCGCCCTCCTCCCTCCTCCTAATCACTCCTCTTCCTTCCTCCTCCCTCCTCGCCCTCATCCCTCCTCCTCCGTCTCCTCCCACTTCCTCCCTCCTCCTCCTACCTACTCCTCCTCCCCCTCCTCCTCCCTCCACCTAATCCCTCCTCCTCCCTTCTCCTCCTCCCTCCTCATCCTCTCTCCTCCTCCTCCTCATCCTCTCTCCTCCTCCTGCCTCCACATCCCTCCTCTTCCTCCCTCTTCCTCCTCCTCCCTCCTCACCCTCCCCTCCTCCTCCCCATCCTTCTCCTTCTTCCTTCTCCCTCCTCCTTCGCTTCCTCCCTACGCCTCCTCCTCCCTCCTCCTCCTCCATCCCCCTCCTCCTTCCTCTCCTCCTCCTCCCCTCCTCCTCCTGCGTTCTTCTCCTCCCTCCTTCTCCCTCCTCCTGCGTTCTTCTCCTCCCTCCTTCTTCCTCCTCGTCCTCCTTCTCCTTCCTCCTCCCTCTTCCTCCTCCCCCTCCTCCCTCCTCCTCCCTCTTCCTCCTCCTCCCTCCTTCTCCTTCCTCTTCCTCCTCCTCCCTCCTCCTCTCTCCTCCTCCTAATCCCTCCTCATCCCTCCTATTCCTCCCTACTCCTCCCTCCTCTTCCCTCCTCCTCCTCTCTCCGCCTATCTCTTCCTCCCTCCTCCTCCTCCCTCCTTCACCTCCCTCTTCCTCCTCCCAGCTCCTACTCCTCCTTTTCTTCTTCTGCTGCTGCTGCTGCCGCCGCTCCATTTACCCAAGTTAATTGTTGGGGAAGATGTAAAGATCTTTCAAGTTCTCTTTCTAATGCTTTTTGTAAGTTGGTCTTCGTTTATCTAAGGTTGTTCTAACTGCAACCAATAAATGATTAGACAGGCAGGCAGGCAGGCAGACAGACAGACAGACAGACAGACAGACAGACAGACAGACAGACAGACAGGCAGAGAGGGAGTGACAGACAGACAGACAGACAGACAGACAGTTAGTCGGGAACGGGAACTTATATGACTACTTATATGAATTAAATGAGATGCTCCCAATCAGGGACTGGGCGATTCGGGTCGGATCAGACAGACTGACAGATAGACAGACATACAGACAGATAGATAGTCGGGAACGGGAACGGGAGCTTGTATGACTACTTATATGAATTAAATGAGATGCTCCACACCAGGAGCTGGGCGATGCCGGGCCGGGTCAGACAGACAGACAGACAGACAGACAGACAGACAGACAGACAGACAGACAGACAGACAGACAGACAGACAGACAGACAGTCGGGAACGGGAACGAGAACTTATATGACTACTTATATGAATTAAATGAGATGCTCCCCACTAGGGACTGGGCGAAGCGGGGCCGGGTCAGCTAGTAAATAAATAAAAAATACTGTGCATATTGTTTTCTCAGTAGAAAACGGTCAAAAACTGCCTCATGTTTTCCCAACATTTTCCATTTTGTGTTACAATGAAGCGCTTCAAAATATTATATTTTAATTGTGTTTTATTGGTGTTATGAACCAGTTCTAGTGATATTCGTAAAGAAAAGTCGTGTATTTATCAGTATTCAGTAAATATCATTGGATTATCAATAGCGATAAAGATATAGTGCCGTGTTAAGTGGAAATTTCACGTAATTGTCATCCCTGTCTTAATTTTGTTTTGACAACATCTGCTAATATTGTTATTATGTTTCTAAACCTATAATAATAGTAGCAATACCAACGTGCTTCTTGTGCAATCGTCTTTAATTTGATATATAATACAATATATCTGCTACTATTTTAACAATTTTTACAGCATTATTGTGACACACCCCTACTTCACATTTTCTGTCATCAATTTCTGTTTGCTCCAAACTCACTTTTTGTTTGCTACTGAATCAGTTAAGGAAGACAATCACATAAAACTAAGACAATTGCGATAACATTACTTCTTCGAGAAATGAGAACAAAAATGCAAAAGGACATAAAGGACACGCCATAATATACTTTGGCCATATTAGACCTCAGGGAGGTGTGGGAGGAACCATGTGGACTGTTCAAAAGAAGGTCCGTTCAGACTGAACATGGCAATGCAGATATTAAAACACCATTCCATCAAGAATCTTCCCTACAACACCAGAAAACAAATTAAAGTTAACACTTTTAAGAACATAATCTTTCCTGTAGCAACATACGGATTACAGGCACGGGTCAGTTTGCTATCACTAAAGAAGAACATCGGAACTTGTAAACTTACATTTACATTGAAAACCATGTATTCTCGTAGTGAATGTAAATACAGAAGTCACAAACATTTGGTTGCACGATTTATTGCCTGGCATATTTTGCTGCTCCTCGTCGAGTGCATACAACAAAGTTAAATATCATATGCAGTTAATGAAATATTATACATGGATAACAACGTTCCACATTCCAACAGTATCAGTGACTGTATGTTTTACCTATTTCAGCCAAAGTATAACGAAATATGCCAGGCAATAAATTTTGCAACCTATTGTTTGTAGATGATTGCCCGAAAAAGGCTAATGACAATAGAACATTATATACAACAATAAGAAAAGACAAATATCTTTCCTTTGTCATGTAGAGGCATTGGAGATCATAGTGACAACTGGAAAAATACACGTGAAAAGATGCAAAAGCAGATCAGGAGAAATGATACTGGATGGACTTATAACGGTGGCATGGAGGAATATCATCGACATACTTCATCCAGAACACCAACACCCGAGATCTGTGTAGAGACGTGAGCGCCTTCGCTTGCTGGTCAGACACATGATGATGATTGTTTGTGGCTCCTATGTATAAATTAACTGTTCAAGTAGAATACCGAGGAACAAGAAGGCAAATACTGTCAACATTCAAGATTTGAATAAAGAAGGACATAAGTCGCTCATAGCGAACGAAAGAAGAAATCGCTCATAAACTGGATTGTGTCCCCAATACTGAAATACTTTGCCCATATTACCCATCACGGAGGTTTGGGAAAGACAGATGGTGATAGAAGCACGACTGGACACCGGTCATTGAAGGAACTTTGAACAAGACAAGCGGTGATAGAAGCACGACTGGACACGGGCATTGAAGGAACTTTGATCAAGACAAACGGTGATAGAAGCACGACAGGACACCGGGCATTGAAGGAACTTTGAACAAGACAAACGGTGATAGAAGCACGACAGGACACCGGGCATTGAAGGAACTTTGAACAAGACAAACGGTGATAGAAGCACGACTGGACACGGGCATTGAAGGAACTTTGATCAAGACAAACGGTGATAGAAGCACGACAGGACACCGGGCATTGAAGGGACTTTGAACAAGACAAACGGTGATAGAAGCACGACAGGACACCGGGCATTGAAGGAACTTTGAACAAGACAAACGGTGATAGAAGCACGACTGGACACCGGGCATTGAAGGAACTTTGAACAAAACAAACGGTGATAGAAGCACGACTGGTACACGGGCATTGAAGGAACTTTGAACAAGGACATGCATGAGGCGCGGGAACTGGTGAGGGATCGAGAATCTGTTTCACGGGCCGTGACGAGAGCGACGTATAGCAAAGGACCTGCTGCTTGATGGTCAAGGCAAGACTCTAGCCTGATCTCATATCTGCAAATGTCTGTGGACATTCAAGCTTATCGCCATTCTAACTGTGCATGTCATTAGGATACCATGGACGAAACACAGAAGTCAATGAGCAAGCCCTGTAAGGAAAATATGGAGGCCGTAAGCTGACTCGAGAAACTGAACGTTGACGGCCAAGTTTGTTGGGGACACTATGAGGAGAAACATACTGGAAAACTGTGTGACAACTTGTAAGATTTATGGGGAAAGAGCAATGGGAGGGCAGAGGGATAAATAGCTGGGTGGCTTGATCATTTGACATAACCAAGACAAGAACGCAGACCTGATTCACAACTTCGGTGATCGAGTGACATCGCGATCATTACACACTCACGCTTATCGGTATGGCACCGATGATATTAGTCGATAATAAGATGTTGCTATTTCCATGTTCTAATCGGTTTCATCGGCAAACTATTGAACATAAAATGCCAAGAGATCACAACAGCAACAAATGCTGGTATTGACTGCGACGCTAAAAGAGTGCTGCGGTGCTAGATAGAACCTGCACTATTCTATGGATGTGAAGCTTGGACAATGAGCAGTCAAGCTAAAAAACATCTGATGGCTGTAGAAATGTGGTTTCTGGGGAGAATGTAAAGAATATCATGGACAGACAGAAAAACCAATGACAAAGTACTATAGGAGACAAATGAAAATCGTAAATTGATTAGAGAAATTAGACGTAGACAGTCACAATTTTCTGGACATATTATGAGAAGAAATGAACAGGAGAACTTGGTGACAACTGGCAAGATCGAAGGGAACAGACCAAGGGGAAGACCGAGAAGTAAATACCTGGATGGCTTGGCCACATGGTATGGTCGAGACAGGAACACTGAGCTGATCCACGACTCTGGTGATCGAGTGAAATGGCGAGTCATGACCACCTACGCTTTCCGGCATGGCACATGATGGATGGATGACTCTAAAGGATATGCAACTAACTTTTTAACAATCGGTTTCATCAGTCACTTACAGGCATGCGACTTGACATCTTTGAATCGTAACAATATACAGGGGGGGGGGGGGGGGTTTTAGACTGGGCAATGTACAAATCAGCACATTGGCTAGAAATCGTAACACAGATATAGATATAAATAAAGTAGGTGAAGCGTTTAGGAAGTGCATTCTACACGTAGCACAAGAAACAAAACCAAGAGGAGCTCGTAAACAATATAAACCGTACTGGAGAAGTGAAATAGAGCAGTTGCATACCATCGCGCAGAAGCCACATTTCAAAGGCCTAAGTTGCAGGCTAGACGGAAAAGCTGGCAGAAAAAAGGTCACTGAACTTTGAAAGAGGCACAAATAAGTTTTGGAAGCTACAGTCTGTCCAGAAATGAATGCCGTCATTCACGATCAACTATTTTGAAAACTCTCTGTTGCATCGTTATGAAATTTGTCCTGCCGTGTAATATTTACCCTCAGCCAAGGAATATGTCTTTGATAGGTCCAAAAACAACTTAAATCACTGAAAGCGGCGACATGTCTTTGATGTTTTGGCGAAAATGTAGTGAATTCACGCTCACAAACTAGTCTTGCAGTTTTATTTTTTTTTATTTTTTGTTTGTTTTTTTTTTGTTTTTTTAGCATATCCTTTACAGGACATCGCTGTCAACACCAGCATCTTTCAGCTGTATGTTGATCTCTTGGCAAGATTACGCTCAGTAGTTTGCCATTGCTTTCTGAGCGGCCGGCTCACATACCCCGTAAGTTACCGATGCGGTTCCAACCACTGCTGATTTGAACCGTCATCACGTTACCGACGAGAGTATACGAGATTACGGAGAAAAGTCATAACCTCTAGCCACGAAGCCGGCTGTAAAGCACAGTAAGCACATTTCTTACAGTAAAGCACGTAATTTCGGGTAACGACACAAGTATTAGGCGTAGCCAGATTCGTATGGGAGTGGGTGCAACAAAAAAAAAAGTAGATTTAAAGTCGACAGGGTGGGCTGCATTGCACCGGGTCTTTATCCCATATGGCTCAGTCTCTTTCCGCAGCGCGAAAAGCGTCGCACAAAGCACGAACTCCGTAGCTCCAGCTACGACCCTCGGGAGTCTCTGAAAGAATGCACTCGTGAAATGGACGCGGCCCGGAATCTAACATACAACCTTCGGAGCCTGGGTCAGACGGCTTGACCACTTCACCACGGAGACTCCCGAGAGGGGTGCAATGTGTAATATTAGTAAAGACAGAGAATTTACAGAGGCATGGGGTAAATAATGTGTAAATTGACAGGAAAGTAGAAGGAATATATGTCTTACCTTATTTTTCATTTCCTTCTTGTTTTTTTTCAGCTGCTGGTTAATAATGTGTACACAAGTATTCATGTTACTAGGATGCATTTAGCTTTTTATATTGAGTTCGTGAAAATTTCCAAATAGCTGTGCATTAATGTGTGTATGGAGTGACCAGAAATGATACCATCAATTTACTCTTCCTGTGTTAGTTTTTAAGGACCTGTTCAGCTGTCTGTGTAGTTTGTTCACACGTACACATGGGTGACAGACCCGCTTTGAGTCTTTAGGAAAGATTGTCTACTCTGCTGTTTACCATTCAGAGACGGAACATGATTACCTGTTTTGCACTATGAAAATAGTTGTCAGTGTCTCTGTAGTGGGCTTTCTTCTTAACGACCAAGATTTTGGTCCTCTTTTCATTGAAGTTTATAGATTGATTCGTATGCACGTGTGTTGTCCCCTAATTTGATAACGTGTTTGCTCTCACGTTCTTGTTATGCCACAATATGTCAGTTTCCACCGCAATATTACTCTTCTGTTGGTATTCAATGCGTTAAGTGTGTGTTTTTTTTTCGTTTTTTTTTTCAATACCGGTTGTTTGTCACCGCTGAGGGTTTGCGGAATTGAAAATTCATCACTGTGGAATACAAACTGTTGCCATTGACATTGTGCTGATGCTGTAATGTTTATGGCCTGCAATTCGTCTGAATAGTTGGAGCAAAATATCCCAGTAAATGTGCACGTGGATTAAGGTCTGCGATCTGCTTAGACCTTAATCTGTGTCGAGCGATTCCAGTAGGTTGATGACTGCTCTCGGTTTCATAAAATTAAATCCATCCTTTCTCCAATAGTCCTCTTCCTCTTTCAACACATGGTCCTCACATTTTTTTTTTTAGTAACTTTTATCAATACTTAATAGCACGGACTGGGTTAGTATCTTGACGTCAGACAATTTGAATGTAGTATTGGCAGCTGCCACCTGTCCTTTAATTTTAGCCCACACAAGTTCTATAGGGTGTAAATGAGAATGATACGGCGGAAGTCTCAAGCACCTATGGCCATGCTCTTCTATCGACTTGTCGATTTGATATTGTTTGCTATTTTTGGCGCCTGTTTTATAAGGGACAACAACTGTAGCTTGAAATATGTTTCTGGAAATGATATATTTTCCCTTCGGAGCCATATCTTTATTGCTTCCTTTGTGCTCGATGCCGTAGGTATTTTGTCTTCTTGGGCAACAACATTGTGATATGATGCATTGTCCATGATTAGACAAGAGGGTCTATCAAGGGATGGAAGTACTGTATTCTCGAGCCAATCTCTAAATACATTACCATTCATCAAATTATGATAATCCCTATTGTCTGCATGCTTTGATACGAACACGAGTCCAGCATTCTGTAGTAAGCCATTATGAGTACTACCAGTATAGACTATGACCAAACGCTGTCCTTTACTACTGGGCACATATCGCTTTATCTTTCCATCCACTGATTGCCATTCCTTTTCACTTGTGTGGTGCGCATTGATCCACGTCTCATCCAAATACACTATGTCATAATTTTCTTTGCGCATTTCCCTTATTTCACGTAGGTATCTGCTTCTCATGGCTCCTAAATGCGGTTGCTCGCAACATATATTTCTACCCCCCCCCCCCCCCTGTACTTTCTAAAAGTGAAGCCTAATGTCCTTATAATCCTTGTCAAAGCTGTCTACAATTGCCTTTCTACCTACCGTTTGCTTATCGCGTGTTGGTTACATTCCAGATTCTTGCACCCATCGACGAAATGACCGTTTACTCAAACCCAATGCAAGCACTGTTATTTTTTTCGGGATTTGTAACAGTATGAAACAGTATCCTGCGACCAGCTTCTTGACAAAAATATGTGTAGAACTTCATAGCGATGCTTTGAAGTGTGCACAATTTCACATTCAATCCCATTGAACAATATTCACGCATTCAAATATTAGCTATTAATATTATTGATTATGTGGTTGTTTCGGGATTATTAATGGTAAGATTTATTTATATATTTAATTATATAATCACGTTTCATGAAAGAACCCACATTGACGACACCTCTGAACAATCCCATTTAACTGTGCGCAGTTTGTGCCAAAACGGAAACCACGAGACAATTTTTAAAAAAGCGCGGATGTGTCTTGGTGAAGGTGTAATACTTTTAAAATTATGGACTTAATCTCTGACCCGTAAATGATATACCGCATATAAACAAACATTGAAATCTGCTGTACAATCTCCAGAACAAACAATTTTTTGTTGGGTGGACATAGTGATAAGGTTATATGCTAAATCTCATAATGTTCCCTCAGTTGGTTACTGAGATATGACATTTTATATTGGGGCAGAAAAAAAGTAAACAGACTACAGAAAAACAACTTTACGATGAGGGAACAGGGAGAAACTCAAAGACTGCACTGCATAAAAACGGAAGCATCCAACAGTAAGGCAAGCAGCTGACCGTTTTACGGAATCATTTGCGCAATATAACAATATCGAAATTAGTATAGAGAAGCAAAAAGAGATTTGAAGGAAATAGCAACATGCAGGACAAATAAATTGAATTCCCATTAGAGAAGATAAAGAATCAATATACATTGGAGTAACACTTGATGACGGGCCGACGTGAAGAAAACACATCAACAAAGTAGTGTCAAAAGCCAAAAGGAAAGTAGTCATCATAAGAAAACTAAGTGGAACCACATGGTGAACCAGCCGGAAAATTCTTAGCAACGTTTATCAACAGAGGATACGATCACACCTAGAATAATATCAACTGTATGATGTTGAGCATTTAAAAAACAAAACACACACACTACAAGAACTGGACAAGGCGCAAAATCAAGCACTTAGTCATCACGGTAGTCATGAGATCAACCCCTATGGTGGAGGAAGATGGGGAGGACACACGCACTGATAGAGCACAGAGATAAGAAAACTCTAATACAAGCAGAAAAATGCCTCAGTTTGCCAGGCCACAAAATGAAGAACAGATTTGAAAACGTAGCTATGGTGCGGTTGAAGAGAAGCAGTTTTATCCACCAGGTCAAGCGACTCTGCGGAGAAACCACCGATCTTCCCACAGTTGGTATGCCCCTGACAACTATTCCAGAGCGAACTTCATGGAAAGAGGAACATAGACTATCACTAGAAATCCAGACAACAGTGAAAAGAATATTTGACAAAGAAGAACAGAACAGTGTACAGCGTAGAACAGCCACTCTCATCTGCCTGGATGAAGAATACCCAAAGGACCTCAGGATCCGAGTCTACACAGATGGGTCAGCACACAATGCTGCTCGAAATGAGGAGAGGGAGTGTACATAGAATATCCAAATAATACCAGGGACACGGCCAGAGAACCAACATGAAATTAATGCCATAACTACGAGGCAGAAATATGTTCTATAATATGTCTATAACTGCAATGTTGTCTCTTGTATGAATTTAACTGTCTTGTAAGTTCACTCGGTGATCCATAGAGTTTATATTCCACTGTCTTCTTTCTACACCAGAAGGTGTGCCTAGATATGTTATATTTTGGGCTGTCTTGGAGTATGTGCTCTGCTGTCTGCGACGCCAATCCACATGTGCACATGGCTGTTTCAATAATCTTGAATTTTGTATACATGTGGTTGCGTAATCTATTGTGTCCTGTTCTGAGGCGCAGAATAAGGATTTTTCTTACAATCTACTTAACGTAACACTGGGCTTAAGTTTGTGTATGGATTAGCTTTCCTTATTACCAGTGCCCCTCGCCATCAGGTGAACCGACTCCGGCTGAAGATGTACTTGTAATATTCACTTCCAAGTCAGGGATGAGAAGTCAAAATTTTTTGTTCAATTGACCGGTATAGGGTTAGAACCGCTTACCTCATAATCAGCACACCGGATGTCTAAGAACGAGCTCTCTTCGGTCACGCTAACCTCTACCCGATGATGATTGCGAGATTGGTAACTGCTGTGAGACAAAGATGTGTTTGAGGGATGATCTATATAGGGCACACACAGCCGCTGATCAACAACACAATATCATTATATGATAAACGTTGTTTCCGAATGCCGCTCTTGCTCGGAACAGCTCTGACTAGGTAGTTCTCCTAATGTCCTTCGTGCCTGGAACAGCTCTGAAGGGCACAGAGACAAGCACATGTCCGAACCGAAAACTCGCTGAGTGGATACCGTCTGCAGACTGGCCTGGTTTGTGCGGGAGCGGCCCGTAGTGAAGGAACGCCCAATATGTTGAAGTAAGGATTTAAAGCAGCCATGAGCAGGACGTGACGATTCCCTCGGTAAGTCCAGGACCAGGGCGCTATGTGTCGGCCCTGCAAATATGGAAGCAGCCTTGGATGGCGGAAAATGCTATGAACTGTCCCTGCCTTCCTCTAAGGGATGACCGTTGTCTTCGGCCGTTCCAACTTGGCCAGCTGGGTTGTAGATGGCACCACAAAAGTGAGAGTCTCCCAGGAATGCTACCTGGTCAAAAAAGCACGCTGTCGTCGGATGTGTTGGCCTACGGGTTTCGGCCCAAGGGCGCATAACAAACACACCGCAATCACATCTGAAAAAAACACTCCGGATGAACGAAAAGAAGAAAGAATATATGATAAACGGACGAATATCATTATCTGATGATAAGCGAAAGAAAATGATTATCCGGTGGGTAACTGCTGAGACAACAATGGGTTTTGAGGTTGATCTACAACCATCCATGCCAGAAATATCCAGATTTAACAAGCCCGAGAATTAAATCACAGCCATTCATTATGAAGGAAGCCAAGGTAGAGCAGTGGCCAGACGGTCGCCTGTCAGGTCGGTGGTAATTGGTTCCAAACCGCACGGGGACGGATGTTTAAACTGGACCTGGGCTCCCGTGTCACCCCAGCCTGACCTGGATACCGGGAAGTGACGTGGGAAGTAAAGGCGACCCACGTGATACTGAACCCTCCCCCCTCGTGGGAAGTAAAGGCGACCCACGTGATACTGAACCCTCCCCCTCGTGGGAAGTAAAGGCGACCCACGTGATACTGAACCCTCCCCCCTCGTGGGAAGTAAAAGCGACCCACGTAATACTGAACCCTCCCCCGTGGGAAGTAAAGGCGACACACGTGATACTGAACCCTCCCCTCGTGGGAAGTAAAAGCGACCCACGTGATACTGAACCCTCCCCCCTCGTGGGAAGTAAAAGCGACCCACGTGATACTGAACCCTCCCCCTCGGTGGAAGTAAAGGCGACCCACGTGATACTGAACCCTCCCCCCTTTGTGGGAAGTGAAGGCGACCCACGTGATACTGAACCCTCCCCCCTCGTGGGAAGTAAAGGCGTCCCACGTGATACGGAACCCTCCCCTCGTGGGAAGTAAAAGCGACTCACGTGATACCGAACTCTCCCCTCATGGGAAGTAAAGGCGACCCACGTGATACTGACCCCCCCCCCCCCCCTCCTCGTGGGAAGTAAAGGCGACCCACGTGATATCGAACACCCCCCTCGTGGGAAGTAAAGGTGACCCACGTGATACTGAACACCCCTCCCCCCTCGTGGGAAGTAAAGGCAACCCACGTGGTACTGAACCCTCCCCCTCGTGGGAAGTAAAGGCCACCCACGTGATACTGAACCCTCTCCTCTTGGGAAGTAAAGGCGACCCACGTGATACTGAACCCTCCCCTCGTGGGAAGTAAAGGCAACCCACGTGATACTGAACCCTCTCCTCATGGGAAGTAAAGGCGACCCACGTGATACTGAACCCTCCCCTCGTGGGAAGTAAAAGCGACTCACGTGATACTGAACTCTCCCCTCATGGGAAGTAAAGGCGACCCACGTGATACTGACCCCCCCCCTCGTGGGAAGTAAAGGCGACCCACGTGATATCGAACACCCCCCCTCGTGGGAAGTAAAGGTGACCCACGTGATACTGAACACCCCTCCCCCCTCGTGGGAAGTGAAGGCAACCCACGTGATACTGAACCCTCGCCCTCGTGGGAAGTAAATGCGACCCACGTGATACTGAACCCTCTCCTCGTGGGAAGTAAAGGCGACCCACGTGATACTGAACCCTCTCCTCGTGGGAAGTAAAGGCGACCCACGTGATACTGAACCCTCCCCCTTGTGGGAAGTAAAGGCGACGCACGTGATGCTGAACCCTCCCCCCTCGTGGGAAGTAAAGGCGACCCACGTGATACGAAACCCTCCCCTCGTGGGAAGTAAAAGCGACTCACGTGATACTGAACTCTCCCCTCATGGGAAGTAAAGGCGACCCACGTGATACTGATCCCCCTCGTGGGAAGTAAAGGCGACCCACGTGATATCGAACACCCCCCCCCCTCCCTCGTGGGAAGTAAAGGTGACCCACGTGATACTGAACCCTCCCCTCGTGGCAAGTAAAGGCGACCCACGTGATACTGAACCCTCCCCTCGTGGGAAGTAAAGGCGACCCACGTGATACTGAACCCTCTCCTCGTGGGAAGTAAAGGCGACCCACGTGATACTGAACCCTCCCCCTCGTGGGAAGTAAAAGTGACCCACGTGATACTGAACCCTCCCCTCCTCTTTGGAAGTAAAGGCGACCCACTTGATACTGAACCCTCCCCCCCCCCCCCCCCGTCGTGAGAAGTAAAGGCGACCCACGTGATACTGAACCCTCCTCCTCGTGGGAAGTAAAGGCGACCCACGTGATACTGAACCTTCCCCCTCGTGGGAAGTAAAGGCGACCCACGTGATACTGAACCCTCCCCTCCTCTTGGAAGTAAAGGCGACCCACTTGATACTGAACCCTCCCCCCTCGTGGGAAGTAAAGGCGACCCACGTGATACTGAACCCTCCCCCTCGTGGGAATTAAAGGCTACCACTTGATACTGAACCCTCCCTCCCCCTCGTGGGAAGTAAAGGCGACCCACTTGATACTGAAGCCTCCCTCCCCCTCGTGGGAAGTAAAGGTGACCCACGTGATACTGAACCCTCCCCCTCCTTTTTGGAAGTAAAGGCGACCCACTTGATACTGAACCCTCCCCCCTCATGGGAAGTAAAGGCGACCCACGTGATACTGAACCCTCCCCCCTCGTGGGAAGTTAAGGCGACCCACGTGATATTGACCATCTAACCCCCCCCCCCCCCCCCCATGTGGATTGGTCTATACAATACAGCCCTAGCACCATATACCCAGTGCATGTGAGGGCGTGTCAAAGGTCATTCACCTAATGTTGTAGGCTGTTTCCTCTGGAAGTCCCTGAGCTATGGAGGGCGGGAGGATGGATTGCCCGTCACGAAGGAGATTTGAACACACGACCACTTGGACAGGCAGTCAAGCGTACTAGCCACTGCACTTCCTTGATAGCCTTACCTGTAAACTGGGTAGTTTTTTTTAACCCCTGGTGGTGATGTGTGTCCACAGGTGGGATTCTGGACTCGTCTCATGCTGATCCTACCTGGTTAGCAAACACACATCAAACACGGACTTCGCTGGACATGACGTAAGGTGATCTGATAACGATAATTTCCCTCGACCACATTATGTGTTCTAGTTCGCGTGTACTGTCAGCGTGAGACGTCCATGTGGGAGACGATAACACGGATTAACGGCTACCAAAGGAGAGATAGGCTGGTATCTTCTCCACCAGGTGAACAAAGGGGCGGCGATGTACTGACTCATTGAGAAATATCATCGTGATGTGACTGTCATTGTCAGTTTCTGGGGGGATCTGTCGGATAAATACACCAGCTGATAAACAAAGTGATACGCTAAGATGGGGGTAATTACCGTAGGTCAAGGACGCTTAGCATTCAGGCGAGTATTGATTGGCACCTATAAGATGGCACGTTCCGTGACAATAATACTTTCTTCATTGAACCTTATTGGGTGCATGATGCTAGCGCCATCCATTGGCATATGCGAACACAGGCTCACAAGACCCGCAGACCAAGTGTCTTGGCCACTGTGTCACCTCGGCTTCGAGTCATCGCCTCTTCATGTATTTAATTTATGACCAGCAGACTACGGAATGATCATCCGCTCTTTGGTCTACGGGGTAGATTCTGACTTGGATGCGTGAGACGGTGCAAGTTCAAATCCCTGTAGTGCCCGCTGTTTCTATTCTTTAATTGTGAAATACAATATATACTCATATTCATGAATATTATTAATATAAGATATCATTATTATGTTCGCGATCCTGTGTAACTTTTTAAAATTGATTCAGAAAAGTGTTTACGCAAAGGAAATAGAGCTGGTTATCACGTCTCATTAAAATATTCCCATGCATTTCATGAATCGATATTTTCCTAAACATTTGCACACAAAACATCAATATTATAACAAATAATAACCAACCACTACTAGGAATATACAGATATCCATGAAAACAAAGTATAATTACAACTGATTACAACCTCAGAGTCATACGCACTCATGCAGAATGCACTTCTGTAATCTATGTTTACAATCTCAGAGACATACGCACTCCTGCAGAAAACACTTCTGTAATCTTTCTTTGATTACAACCTCGGAGACAGTACCCTGCCTATGGGACACACTTCCGCAGTCTGTGATTACAACACCAGAGAAGCTCTACGAATGTCAAGATATACCGCTGCATTTGAATGATGAAAGCATCAGAGACACACGCACGAATTCAGGATACACTTCTGCACTTTATGATTACAACATCACAGGCATCCCAACGCTTCCAGCACACAGTTCTGCACTCTCGGATTACAACCTCACACGCACGCCTGTAATTCGTGATTACAGCTTAATGATAGACATCTCCGAGGAGTTAACCCAGAAGTGAAGACATAAGCCGTTGAAGACAGCCCTACGCCTGCAGCACAACGTTCTGTACTAGCTAATTTAACTCCATAATTGCGGATGCTGGATACACTTCTACAGTATATAATTTCAGCACCGGAGACAGCCCAATACCTCTAGCACACAGTTCTGCTCTCTCTGATTACAATCTCACACGCACTCCTGTAGGATACATCTCCGAGAAGTTAACCCAGAGTGAAGAAAGTCAGTCAGTCCAGAGGTTACAGAAAGTCACTCTCACGAAGACAGTTTCCTTCGCTGAGGAAAGTTTGGCGCGTTACCACGTCCTTTCCGCAGATTACTTTCACACAAGAAAACAAGAATGTTGCCCAAACAGCTTTACAATCAGGTTGTGGACTTGCTGTAATCTTGGTCAGAGAGAACTGAGTCTGTCCTCCATAGAAAGTTCTAATAAAACATTTGATTCATCAACCCGCGGTGATCAGCGAACGCCAGGACCACGTCAACATCTCAACTAGACTGTTGAATCATCCAACAATTGTCACAAGCAGACACCCATCCCATCCATCCATCATGTGCCATGCCGGTAAGCGTGGGTGGTCATGTTCTGCCATCTCACTCGCTCACCAGAGTCGTGGATCAGCTCAGTGTTCCTGTCTCGACCATGCCACGTGGCCAAGCCATCCAGGTATTTACCTCTTGGTCTTCCCCTTGGTCTCTTCCCTTCCATCTTGCCAGTTGCCACTAAGTTCTCCAAGTCATTTCTTTTCATAACATGCCAAAAAAAATTTAGATTGTTTACGTCTAATGACTCTAATCAGTTTACGATCTTTTTCTGTCTGTCCATGGTATTCTTTGTATTTTCCTCAGAAACTACATTTCCACGGCCATCATCTGTTTTTCAGCTTGACTGCTTATTGTCCACGCTTCACATCCATACAAAAGTACAGGTTCTATGTAGCACTTCAACACTCTTTTTCTCGTTTCAATTGATATCTTTTTATTGGTCAGTATGCATTTCATCTTGCAAAAGGCTATCTTCGCAATGGCAATTCTTGTTCTAACCTCTTCAAGGCATCTCCCATCAGATGTTATGACTGTGCCGAGATAACTGTATCGATTCACTTGCTTAAGAATATGCCTATTTACTTGTACATCACATTGTGGAATTTCTTTCTTCCCAGTGACGACCATAATCTGTGTCTTTTTACAACTTAATTCTAACCCTAGTTGTTCACTGTGTGCAACAACCGCGTCTACTAAATTTTGCAGGTCCTGTTCATTGTCTGCAATCAAGACTGTATCATTTGCATATCTAATGTTATTGATGTATCGTCCCCCAATGTTCATTCCTTCCATATCCACTATATTTCTGAAAATATTTTCACTGTACAGAGAAAAAAGAACTGGAGACATTACACATCCCTGTCTCACACCTCTTTTAATAGGCTGATATTGACCTACTTCATTATCAACTCTTATGGCAGCTTGTTGTTTCCAATATATGTTTTTTACAAGTCTAAGGTCTTTTCCATCAATTTGTAGATCTTCAAGCATCCTTATCATGTCGACATGTCTCACTATATCGAAAGCCTTTGAGTTGTCAATAAAGCAAAGATATAGATCTTTGTTTACTTCTATAGAAAGTTCAATTACTGTTCTCAATATATACACAGCATTTACTGAGCCCTTTGCCTTCTACAAACCCACATTGTTCTTCTCCTATTTCGGGTTGTATTTTCTTCCTAACTCTTTGCATGATAATTCTCAGCTGAATCTTCGTGATGTGGCTTATTATACTAATTGTTCAATGTTGATAGCATTCCAAGGCTCCTGACTTCTTTGGGATTGCAATAATACATAAGCAGACATCAAACTCAGCCAAACCTGTCGCCGAGGACAGAAGCATGGCGGGCACGGAACTAAAGGCGGCAGACTGTGTGCACAACACTGGCACTGCATCTGGTAATCAGGATCACGTGAACCAGGCAGAAAGGGTTGCCAGTTGGACTGTCCAGTTTGATCAAATGCTCCTAGATACGCTGAAAGTAAACATCTTTACGGTAAGGCTTGTTTCATTGATACGTTAATAAATGTTATCGTTTATTGTTTTGTATTATATTTATACGCGAATTGTCCTGTCCAGGAGCTGCAGGAACACAGATGCTAGCATGCTTGGCTACAGGCCCGTTGGTCTCATGTTAAAATCTTCCTTCCTAAATAGGATTTATAAAATTGACATAGGCTGCCATTCTGACCCAGCCAAATATTGGTACCAGGAAATCATCTGAAAAGCACTGGAAGCAGGCGTGAGACTGACCATACCACCCAAGGAGTTCCACGTGGTCTATAAAATATGGGCTAGTACCATCAATTCACTAGCCTTACAGACGGGGAAAGGGTGTCTTATTCTTTACTTGATGATCATGTTCAATATGAGTCGACTCGACGCGCTATCGAGATCAAACCGTTCCCGTCGCAGAAACCATAACTACAGCCAGCAACAGCCGGGAAGCTATCAACACCAAGGAGATGCAGCCCAATATACCGGAGACTTCACCGGCAAAATATTACTGAAGCAGACAAGCGTGGGAGAAGCTAAATTGTCGGCGCTACCAACAGACAAGATAATCAGCCTGTTGGAAAACGAGCTGGGAAGAAACAGCATCGGCCAACTGCGCAAGACACTGGATGGAGTAGTGGTCACCATCAACAAACAACCAAAGACCACAGCACTTCTACAGCAAATGTAACAAGAAGAGAAAGCCGTCATCCAGCTTCACCACGGCATACTACTGGAAGCCGCCCGGCACCACTCGATCAAAAGATGGGTCATCAAACGAGTCAAGACCCATCTCACCAACGACCAGATCAGAGAGATGCTAACAAGGGTGAACCGCAAGATCAAGATCACCAGTTCTGAGCGGATCATCGGAAAAAACAACATCCCCTCTACATTTGTCGTCATAACATCGCAGGGCCGACTGATCCCTCAATACATTATATGGGACAAGAAAGACCAAGTACCAGAGCCCTACATACCGAGAGTGCTGCAGTGTTCCAAGTGCCAGAAGTTTTGGCACACCCGTGCCACCTGCAAGAGTGATGTGGAGGTATGTAGGTACTGCTCTGGTCCCCATCAATATAGTCAGTGCCAGCATGCCAAGAACGACTCGGACTTCAGGAGGCCTAACACCAACAGAAAGTGCGCCAACTGCCTCGGCAACCACGGCGCCAGGTACCTCGGCTGCCCCTGCCATCAAGACAGCAAAGAAGCCATGAAAATCGCCATCAAGTCTAACTTACCATATAAGGAGGCCAGGAGGCAGTACGAGGCGACCAACCGACTATCCAAAAGCGACAAAGCACAACTGGAAGGCCAACTGAAGGACCTGAGAACACAGTTCAAAAACATGGAGGAAGATAAAGACAAGACGCAAGAAACCCAGATAACGGCCGTTCAGCGCATCCTGGACGAACTGAAGCAAGTCCAGCAGAAGATAGAGCAGGATGTCGCTCGAATGGCCGCCATAAAAACTGAAACTGACGAAACTCTATCGAATATTTAAGAAGAAAGAGCAAAAACAGAAGAAAAGCTGAAACATATCCAAGAAGAAAGGGACCAGATAGAACTACTCAAGTCACAGAAAGAACCAGAAGATGCAAAGATCCAGACAGAAGACGAAGCACCAGAAGAAGAAATTGAAATCGAACTGGATGAGAACAGCCTCCCAGATCAAGACCAATTCTGTAGGGCACTTGCGAATCTCTCCCCACCAAGATCGAACCATCGAGACGACAGACGAAAGGGAAGGTTCGAAGACAACCCAAGACGGGGAAGGAGGAGGAGGAACTACAGGTGGAACGACGATTGGTAGACTCCCTGAAAGAAACAGCACCATATGACGGAGTGGGTACACAATAACTCCAGGCCTCAACAAGTGCGCGACTCTGCCCAGACATGTAACAATTCATCAAGACAGGAACGAACAAAATCAGCCAACCAGAAACCAGGAGGCTGAAAACAAGCAGCCCGATCTACGAACGAATCAAAACAAGTCACACAATAAAGGACCCAAATACAACCAAGCCGATATTGTCGACGGTTGAACGGGACCATTCGTACTGTGAACGGAAACGGAAACGGAATGTTCAACACTTCTGTGTCATCATTACGTATTTTGTTATTTAAGATGATTGATGTTTATGCAGATATGCTTCCGCTATTTTATAGTATCATCTCATCTCATCATGTTACTTTTGTACCTTGCGGTGTCGAGGTGAAGTATAAACATCGTGAGAGTGCCAGATTATGGGCTTCATATATCGATATTCCCATGGACTCTGCTATTCCCAACGTCCAACGTTTACGAGGTCAACCTCTTCCTCTGTTTCCATCTGGTCTGTACATCATTGCTTGTTGTGGTATGCTGTTGAATGGTAACCTACTTGCATGGCCAAACCATTTGACCTGCTGCTTTCTAATAAAATCTAGTGCGGCTATAATCCCCACTTTAGTCCTGATTTCTTCATTTCTAACCTTATCTCGTATTTTATATTATGTTGGTTTTATAATCGTGTCCTTCTTGTGACCTCTCATCGTGTGTGATTATTTTATCGTACCCTTCAAACAATTTTGATATTCATTTTGTACTGTCTTCATTCCTGCCAGTTATATTAGCATACGAAGATGTGAAATGTAGAGCTCCTCATGATATAAAGAAAGTATCGTAAACATTTGAAATAAAAACAGGAGTACCACAGAAATGTCTTTTGATACCTTTTCCTCACTATAGAATGACTTACCAAAACAACATTAACTACCGACAGAAAAGGAATTCAATGGACTCAAACAATGCAGCTTGATAATTCAGACTTCGCCGACAACATTGCACTCCTGTCACACACACGTAATCAGATGCAGGATAAAATGATCACACGCGATGAGAGGTCACAATAAATAGACCTAAATAGTTAGAGAGAGAGAGAGACAGAGAGAGAGAGAGAGAGAGAGAGAGAGAGAGAGAGAGAGAGAGAGAGAGAGAGAGAGAGAGAGAGAGAGAGAGATATAATGAGATTAAACCAAAGAAATAACAACCCGACCTCCCTTGGTGACATCTCACGTCAAGAGACGAGATCATAGACGTATTTGGGAAACAATGTAGACAAAAAAGGGGAACAGATGGAGATATTAAAATAAGAAAACACAAGGCAAGAGGAGTTTTCATAGCAAATTTATGAAAGGTAAAGATTAAACATAGCACCAAACGTATAATTTTAATCTCCAGTGTTAAATCGGTACCACCGTATGGGTAAGAAACATGAAGAACGAATAAAAGAAAGACTAATAAACTACAGGTATTTACTAATTGGTGCCTGCATAGCATAATGGGAGTAAAATTGTATGACAGGATCATCAATGTAGAGCCCATGGAGAGAGAGCTAAACACATGTAGAGCTCACGGAGAGAGAGAGAGCTAAACACATGTAGAGCTCACGGAGAGAGAGCTAAACACATGTAGAGCTCACGGAGAGAGAGCTAAACACATGTAGAGCTCACGGAGAGAGAGCTAAATACATGTAGAGCTCACGGAGAGAGAGCTAAACACATGTAGAGCTCACGGAGAGAGAGCTAAACACATGTAGAGCTCACGGAGAGAGAGCTAAATACATGTAGAGCTCACGGAGAGAGAGCTAAACACATGTAGAGCTCACGGAGAGAGAGCTAAACACATGTAGAGCTCACGGAGAGAGAGCTAAACACATGTAGAGCTCACGGAGAGAGAGCTAAATACATGTAGAGCTCACGGAGAGAGAGCTAAACACATGTAGAGCCCATGGAGAGAGAGAGCTAAATACATGTAGAGCTCACGGAGAGAGAGCTAAACACATGTAGAGCTCACGGAGAGAGAGCTAAACACATGTAGAGCCCATGGAGAGAGAGCTAAATACACGTAGAGCTCACGGAGAGAGAGCTAAATACATGTAGAGCTCACGGAGAGAGAGCTAAACACATGTAGAGCTCACGGAGAGAGAGCTAAATACATGTAGAGCTCACGGAGAGAGAGCTAAACACATGTAGAGCTCACGGAGAGAGCTAAACACATGTAGAGCCCATGGATAGAGAGCTAAATACATGTAGAGCTCACGGAGAGAGAGCTAAACACATGTAGAGCTCACGGAGAGAGAGCTAAACACATGTAGAACCCATGGAGAGAGAGCTAAATACATGTAGAGCTCACGGAGAGAGAGCTAAATACATGTAGAACTCACGGAGAGAGAGCTAAACACATGTAGAGCTCATGGAGAGAGAGCTAAATACATGTAGAGCTCACGGAGAGAGAGCTAAACACATGTAGAGCTCACGGAGAGAGAGCTAAACACATGTAGAGCCCATGGAGAGAGAGCTAAATACATGTAGAGCTCACAGAGAGAGAGCTAAACACATGTAGAGCTCACGGAGAGAGAGCTAAATACATGTAGAGCTCACGGAGAGAGAGCTAAACACATGTAGAGCTCACGGAGAGAGAGCTAAACACATGTAGAGCCCATGGAGAGAGAGCTAAATACATGTAGAGCTCACGGAGAGAGAGCTAAACACATGTAGAGCCCATGGAGAGAGAGCTAAATACATGTAGAGCTCACGGAGAGAGAGCTAAACACATGTAGAGCTCACGGAGAGAGAGCTAAACACATGTAGAGCTCACGGAGAGAGAGCTAAACACATGTAGAGCCCATGGAGAGAGAGCTAAATACATGTAGAGCTCACGGAGAGAGAGCTAAACACATGTAGAGCTCACGGAGAGAGCTAAACACATGTAGAGCCCATGGAGAGAGAGCTAAATACATGTAGAGCTCACGGAGAGAGAGCTAAACACATGTAGAGCTCACGGAGAGAGAGCTAAACACATGTAGAGCCCATGGAGAGAGAGCTAAATACATGTAGAGCTCACGGAGAGAGAGCTAAACACATGTAGAGCCCATGGAGAGAGAGAGCTAAACACATGTAGAGCTCACGGAGAGAGAGCTAAACACATGTAGAGCCCATGGAGAGAGAGCTAAACACATGTAGAGCTCATGGAGAGAGAGCTAAATACATGTAGAGCTCACGGAGAGAGAGCTAAACACATGTAGAGCCCATGGAGAGAGAGCTAAATACATGTAGAGCTCACGGAGAGAGAGCTAAACACATTCAAGTTAACCAAAATAATCCGTTAGAGCTAATTCTATGTAACGCGCAAGTATTCTTTTTGTAACTACCTCTCTCTGATGGTTGTGATAAGCATTCTGATGATAACCATTCTGAGTGAGGCCAAATCCACCGGCGCTGGATAGAATACACACAGAGAAAACCCTAAGATAATATAACTCAGGTAGAATACACACAGAGAAAACCCTAAGACAATATAACTCAGATAGAATACACACAGAGAAAACCCTAAGACAATATAACTCAGATAGAATACACACCGAGAAAACATTAGGACAATATAACAAGACACTCTTTTGTGTAGAACCCACAAGGTGAACGAAATAGCGGCAGGTCTTGTCATTGGTAGTTACAAAAAGAATACTTGCGCGTTACATAGAATTAGCTCTAACGGATGGCTGCGAATCCTGGATGGTTAGTAAACAAGCGAAAAAGACTGGGGGATTTGAAGATGTGGTTTTATAGAATGATGAACATTCCTTGGACAGCCAAAATGAGCAGTCCGGACATTCTGAGTGAGGCTAAGTCGCAAAGGCAACTTATCACAACCATCAGAGAGAGGTAGTCTTTATTTTTTGACCCCATTATGAGAAGACACAAACTGGAACACGTGATAACAGGAAAGATGTGTGGCAAGAGAAATAAAGGAAGCCAGCCAGATAAAATTCTTGACAGCCACGAATGGGCGTCACCACACGAATTGGAGATCGCAAGATGTGGAGAAGCATGATCGCCTAAGCCTGTTGGCGGGTACTTGATGATAATGATGATTCTATATAAATAATATGGGCTGTGTTTGGGTATCGACGCGAATGACAATGATTAATGAAATTGTGAAGAAACTAGAAGCAGCAGAGATGTGGTTTTTGAGAAGAATGTTGAAGAAAACAAACGATGAGGTATCGAGAGCTGCAGCCGTTGTTGGATTACTCATCTAAACTGTAAGGAACGCCTTCAGACTTCAGTATGAACTCATCTGACCATAGCAGCAGTCAACTTCAGCTTGTGGACATCTCCACAGAATGTGTCTTTAAATGGAGCGGGTGTAGGCCAAAATAATGTTCCTGCCAAACGGTGATTTACGATAAAATAACGAAACATCTTCAAAAGTGCTCAAACGGTCCAAGGCTGCAGTGCTGCACCAATCCGGCAGAACTTGGAAACATAATATCAAACAGTGATCCAATGACTCGAAGCCGTGGCTTAATATGTTGAGGCACTATTTAATTGCCAATGTTGAAGCTTTTTGCATATTCAATCAGCTCAAATGAGAAATTACAATTTAGTAATACCGTGCCTGTTATGGCCAGGCGGGACGGTAGTGAAAAACATTATATGTGAATAATATACCGTTGAATATGTTAAATACTTGCAACCAATGTCCCGCTCCTTCTGTCATTCACTAATCGGCTTCTGCGTCACCTTGTCCTGACTTTCTAAGTCACATTCTGATACGGTCGCATGTGTCCATCGCCTTCGGGCGTATCCAAATCATACCTGAATAATGTCGCCCTTTCATTTAATATTTACTATTCATATGTTGTGCCAGTTTATAATGTATCTTTCTGCGAATCGAATCGTGCTCCTCTTCTGTCAATCCCCAAGTTTTGTTGTTGTTGACTACTTCGTGACGTTTTCTCCTTTTTTCGTCATATCGTTGGTTTCTCGTAAAAGTTGGTTCACGATTTTGTCACTAACTCTATTTGACGTAATTTCGTCTACTCTGCTACTTGGCAGTACTCTGTTCTGGATATGTTAGGCACTCCGGCAACACATGTACAACGTAGACTGTGAAGGGACCTACCGGCAATGGAAACTAAGATTTCATCTCAAACAACAAAGACCCGAAGATGTCTGAGAATTTAGATAATATTGGTTACTTCAACGTATCGATATTATTTCATATCTATATCTATAAAAACGGATGTATGTATGTGGGTAGGGATGTATTTGATGCGTTCGATAATGGTCCATCCGATTGAGATGAAATTTTCTACATGATTTCTTTCCACTCCCATGCAGCTAACTGGCATAGTTTCTTAGTGTACAATCAGCTATTTACTAACTAAAATTTAATTTTGCAATTACATGACTTAACATAAGAAAAAATATATAAAGGGACATAACTTTTAGTAGCGTTGCTATATCTTAGGTTAAGTCCCCTGGCTATAGATAGATAGATAGATAGATAGATAGATAGATAGATAGATAGATAGATAGATAGATAGATAGATAGATAGATAGATAGATAGATTGAGAGACAGACAGACAGACAGGCAGGCAGGCAGGCAGACATACAGACAGGCTGACAGACAGTCGGGAACGGCAACGGGAGCTTATATGACTTCTTATATGAATTAAATGAGATGCTCCCAACCAGGGACTGGGTGAAGCCGGGCCGGGTCAGACAGACAGACAGACAGACAGACAGACAGACAGACAGACAGACAGACAGACAGACAGATCCCCGCCAGGGCCTGGGCGAAGCCGGGCCGGGCCAGTTAGTGGTCATATAATTTATTCACCTATTGAAGGTTGCATTATTGATATGTATTTCTGTGATGTTCTTGTGCAGAAATTTCTGGAGAAAGAGTTCAGCGATGAAAACATCAGATTTTGGAAAGTATGTCAAGAGTTCCGTGGCATGACTGACCAACATCAGGTAATTGGTAGAACTAATCTTATAGATACGATGGTACAACACTTCTGTTGTCAGCATATTTATATAATGTTCAGGACACCCACTTGTCGCTAAGAAAACACCGCCCCGACAGCCGTGTCTGTTACATATAGCTACTACATTTACTGTTAACGAACGTTACCGGCGATGATTCTTACGGGAATATTCGGCGACATGTTCTTGTTCCCCGATATTAAGGATATATAGAATACTCGTTATGTTAAATTCCCCGATTATTCAAATCGTCCACAGCTGTGT
>JACEFZ010025476.1:0-23578 GCA_014155875.1 Cepaea nemoralis
TAAACCTTTAATTAATTTGGAAATTTTCATAATTAAACAATTCAACATTTCTGATATTGTATTGCTATTTATATGTTCACTAACTGTGTTTCCTAAGTGGTACAATCATTTTACTCAATGCTGCTGCATGGTATTAGTGTAAATTAGTGTAAATGTGTGCAGTCTGGATAAGTAGAATTTCTGATAAGTAGAACAAATTCCTTTGGCCCTTGTGACTTCTACTTATTCAGACTCCACTGTATATTATATATATATTTATTTATTTATTTAAAAGTTGCTAAACTGTTTACTTGCTGTGGACTGGAAAATACCAGTTTTAACCATGATTATGGGACATAACAACTGGAAAGATTTGCAGAAAGAGAGATCAGGTAAGACGACGGGAGAAAAATTCTTGACAGCCTTGTGTCATGGCACGGAAGGGAGTCAACACACGAATTGATCCATGCCGTGAGAGATCGCAATTTGTGGAGAGACATGATCGCCAGCGCTAGCCGGCAAGGCATTGGTTGATGATGATGATGGTGATGGGATATGACAAAAGCTGTTATCATGCACTGGCCTGATAATGTGTTTAATTCTTAATTCTTGCGTTACAGGGTACCATTGTCTGATCTTTGGAATTCTTGGTCTACTATGTATCATACCTGGGGGTAAGTAACACATTGTCTTCACCACGGACTCACAGAGTATGCTTAGTAAGGTAGAGAAAGAAATGTTTCATGTGGAATGGCTTACCTCACTTCAGAGGTCACAGATTGTGAGAATTGTATGGATGTTTGTACCTTGCCATGCGGGGGTGTCGGGGAATGAATCAGCTGATAGGCTAGCAGGGAATGCACTTCTGGGTGGTAGATTACTTACGGACAAGGGGGAGGGGGTTATGCGCCTGTGGGACCAGGTGGAGAAGGTGGGGGAACAGATTGAGAACCTGTATGTGGAAAGGATGAGGTAGCGGGAGATTAGCAGGGGTTCTGGTGGAATCTCAAAACTGAGAGGGAAGACTAGGAGAACTTTCAGTCAGAAAGCGGTGGGAACGATTAGTATTGTCTCTTTGCTGGCTGTTGAACGAGGGTGTCAACAACTTAACTGACAGGCATCATCGGGTACTTCTCACACACTCGTACAAGACAACTTGCAAGTCGTGTGGGAGGCAAAATGCATGGTCCATTCTATTGCCGTTGGCTCGCTTACAAGCGGTAAACAGTCGCTAATGCAATACACAATATACAGCCACAGAATTATCTAACACAAACTGCTAACCCTATGCTAACTCTATCTACTAGTGAACACACAACTCCTAACGTTATTCTAAACGATGTGAACGCCCCAAGTCCAGTCTCCCGTCTGCCGGACATCTCTCCCGTCGTTACACACCACGCGGGGGTGACCTTCTCCTTCGTGCGTGTTACCTCACATCGCACGCTGCTGGCAAAACGTGGCCTGTTGAGTGTCTACTCAACTGTGCTCTGGCTTCATGAGGTGCGGTGGTATCGTGATTAGAGTGCTAACTCTCTGAACACCGCCTGCGTGTATTCTGAGGGAGTGGCTAACCTTCCACGATTCCCTCATCTCCCCTGCTCTTGCCTCGGGCACCGTATCTCCTCCTGGTCCCTCCCGGATTGACCCCTCTCCCTGGCGGAGGGGATGCGGTTGAGTCTTTGACACACACCCGCCCCCCTTGTGTTGCGTCATCAACTTTCACTTATTGGTTGTGACGCAAGGAGGTTTCTACACAAAAAATTAGTGTCTCTAATTTTTGTCAAAGACTCTAGATAACCTGGCTCTGGGCTTTCCAATAGACTATTAACAACTATTGTCACAATGTAGCAAAGCCTCACTTGGCTACTGGCAATCGCCACAAACTTGCCTGGTTGGCGTGAGCCCCTTCTCACATGCTATATTATATTTATCAGAGGTATGTCTGAACCGGACCGTTGTCTTATAAGACCTGCCCTCACATAGTAAATTAACTTACTACCCATACAAAGTTGACTTTATTAGGGTCAACACATGAATTGCTTCATGTCCCCCATATAATATTTAACAACCATTCTACAAGAGTGTGTGCGACCGGCTTTACCTACTTCGCTTCCGCGCGTAAGACTTCATTTCACTGTTAATTTAGTTCTTCGTTGTCTATTATGTCCCCTGGCCCCAAAGTTATCTGCCTTTGATCTACAAATAGTGTATGCAATTTATATGTTTGTTTTTCTGGTTGTTTGCGTGTTTGGATGTAATAAATCTACTAATCTAACTTCTACCCTATATTTCTAACTTATCTGTGTATGTATGTTAGTTTTTTGAGTGCCATAATTTTGTTCAATGTGGCCACAAACAGGTGTATAACACTAATTCGTGACTACATCCCATTGTTATGAGACCCAAAATACTGTATTCTAAGTTCTAAACTATATCACAGACAACACATTCACACCAACATAATTTCCCTAGCGAAAACCAACATTAGCCAACCAATATTAAAAGTCGTTGCAGGCAGCAGAAGAATTTGCTGACTGCTTGCATTCTCTCCCGTCTATCTTCCATTCATTTTCACTTTCACACTTCTGTCATACTCCTTTCACCCTTACCTCTGTCACACATCTATTATCCTTCCACACTAATTCTTCTGATCATTTAAAAACCGTTGAGTGACACTGTACAGATTTGGCTCAGTTTGAGAAATTTGAGCTCAATGACTGTGCGAAAATCGCTGCACGAGTCATGTATTTACAATATATTTACACGGGCGAGACAGGGTTGATGGCTTGTCCCTTTGATCTCATCATCTAATATGTTACACTAACCTAAAGTATCATATTTTGTATTATAATAGACTATTCTCCTTTTATAACTAAGTATTTAATGTGTTAACTAAGTTCTATTATGTTAATTATATTATCTGTTTATCCTACTCGTTATGTTTATCTAATCTAGGGGATGTAATGTAACTATTTAAATGTAATTAGTGTGATATGAGTTATGTACCTTAATTACCTGGATGATGTGCGCATAAATTATGTACTTTTCTAATACTATACTATCTATTGTTGTTAGATTGAAAATGAATCATATGATTAATGTTCTTAATCTAAATTATGTAGATGATGTATGTACCATGATAATATTAATTATTGGTAATGTTTGATCGATGGTATGGTTTTCCTTAATATGGAATAAACTAACCTAAACTAAAGCTAAATGAAATGTAACACTCTAAATGGTACTATTTCTATTAAAATTTTACTTTAGCTTGTAATTACCTATTTTTTTACGTCTAACCTAATATTTTAACTTAATTCTTAAGCTAAGTAAATGGTTTAATTAATGTACTAACTATCCTATTAAAATAAATGAGAACTATTATATTACCTAATTCTACCTCTAATTATTTATAACTATTTTTTTTTTAAAAAAATCATTATTTTACATATCACATTAAGTTTATATACACAGTATTCAGTTCTCTCAGGTTAGTAGTTGCCTTCATGTTTGTATATTGGTATAGGCACAATATAACTACATAATTTGCCTGGGTATCTGAAATACATTTTACGGTCATAATAATGTTCATCGGTAGTGCACGTGTAGAGATTCGCTGGTGTCGTAGCTTAGTCTTTATGTGTCTGAAATTAAGCACTGTTCTGACACTGTTTTCTACATTTCACACAAATGATACACCGGACTGGAGCTTAGTTGGAAATGAGCTGTCCTGATTCACACGGTAGTATCTAAGTTCTGTAGCACAGTTCTTAAGTTAATGTCTACGGACACATGATAGTTCGTTGTACTTGGTACACTCTTAAGCACACCATGGGTGTATATGTAACCTATTTTACATAGCATATTGTACTGTATTCATGTACTAACTATCACTCTACATTAATATGTGGGATTTCAGGTATTATTACCTCAGATGGTAAAATTAGTGACCACCTGTATATCCGGTCATTTTGATGCACACCACTTTCTGTGACCGTGATCGGGGAGTTGTCGGTCTGGACAATGCAGTGAACATCCGTCAGAACTCGATGGAGCTTTCTCACTGCATAGATGACGCCTAGGGTTGCAACTGTGATATGCAATCTCTGGACTCAGCAGGTGTGATCTTACGGCTCACGTAGCAACTCGGGTGGAAGATGCCCTCAAAAAATTGGCCTAGTACTGGTAGCATCTGTCCTAGAATAATAAACGAGCCTAGGATTAGGCAAGCGGAGGATTGGAATATTTACAAACAAGAATTTTCAATTTTTGACAATGCAGAAATTAATAATGCATCTTTCACATTTCATTCTACCAATGTTTTTAAAACATTGGAATATAGAATTATAATTTCTGAGTAATTTACCAATTCCAAAAGGCTTCTGACCTGTTTCTTTCTGTTAGACATGGTCAGATTCATAATTTTGGTACTACTTTTCAGGTCAGTCTACAGTTGGACTTAAGAAATGACATGACCCAAAAATGAATTTATTTTAGGCATAATTTGACTTTGCTTGGTTTCACAGTGAGACCGAAGAGTCGCACTCTGTCAAAGGCATGTCTCAGTTTCAGTAGGTGTGTTGTCCAGTCATCAGTATTCTGATTTATTCATGTGTATTCTATACGTTCACTAAATGTATGCCCCTCGTCGGATTTGCCAGTCTCACTAACTAGTGTAGTTACGTTATGTATGTCTGTCGTCTGATCACTAAATGTTGGTGCACTCTGTTCGTCTGTCACTGCTTCTGTCTCTTGTCTTGAAAAGTGAGGTTTCCGCATGTTGACATGGAATATCTCTAAGTGTCTGTTTATCGATATTTCATAGTCAACATGTACCATGGTTATGTACCACATTGAATAGTCGTTGCCATTTCGTTGGTATGGAAGTAGCCTAAATCTGTCTTGATCACGTTCAAGATCACTGGTTCTGTGCCGTTGTTTGTGTGTTTGTGGTAGAACTGACCCTTCCTCTATCAAATGGCTTGGGAGCCAGTATAGAAGGTTGTACTTCAGTTGTAGGATGTCTACCCTTAAACTTTTGTACCAATTGTTGACAGACATTACACGCAAATACATTATGAAAACATAATTTTATCTTCTTGAAAAAACCTGGTCTGGTGTTGTTGTATGTAAGATGACCAGTCACCGGTGTTTTATGTGCATATTTTGGCATAGTTAACCGGTGTTGTTCAGATAACACCTGTTCATGGTTACCAGTAGCATGACCTGTAGTTGAAATGCCATTCTTACGTCTAAATAAACAAGATGCATTTTTGGTCACTCTGGCTTTGACCTTTAACAATTTTAAGTATGGAGACACATTAAGAGTAGATTTCTGGTGGTGTAAACGTTTCTGTTTGTTTGTGTCATCTGTGCTGGTTGTAGAAAGCATCAGTAGTGTCTCATCTTGTAATATTTTATGATGTTTTGAAGTGTCTGTTTTGGCTGTTGTAATAGTTGCATTTACTTTTCCCCATGCAACTATTTCATCAATCGTACACTGTTTTAGTTGGGGTAAGCACCCCAGAATTAAATCAGTACAAGGGTTGTTCAGTATTGCACAGGTAAAGGTACCAGAGAGAAAAGGAGAGTCAATCTGGGCTTTTGCCAAAGGGTAGATTTCAATGTTACCCGAAAAGGTACGGCATTTGACAGTATCACCTGTGTAATCACCCGGATTAACCAGTTCTTTCCGAAGACCAATAAGGGTACTGCCGCTGTCCAGCAAACACTGGCATGCTACATCATTGACCATCGCATTGTGGAACACAAGATTGCCTCTGGAGGCTACTGCTGCGTTTACACTCTCAGATGAGCATAGTACTGTATGTCCACACTCTAGTTTCGCGTCTGTATGGAATTGGTGACATCGTTCACAGCTGTCGAAGCTCAACATATCGTATGCACCACAAACATTTTCTGCTTGGTTATTAGGTAAGTCACTTTCACTCTCAGACTCATTCTCACTACCACCATCTGAAGAGGTGTCAATCAAAATGGCATTATTGGCTTTCATACGCTGCCGGCCAAGGCACTTATTACTATAATGGCCATAACAGGAACAAAAAAAACATTTGATGGCACGCCTGTATGCAGATCTTTTACTTTGCTGTTTCTTGATCACATTTTCAAGATGCGCCGGATAATTTGGCGATTTGTCACACATAGCATAAGTGTCATGTAAAAGGTGACAATGGATACATTTTTCAATTTTCCTATCTTTCTTATCGTATTTCTGATAAGGTTTCCTATTACTTTGGTAGTTTTTAGTTTGGTCTTTGACAAAGGAAACTATTTCAGAGTCATTTGAGGTCTTAAACACATCTCTGTTAGAAGAAAAATATGCTGATCCTTTCTTTTCAAACTGCTCTATGTTTTCAATGTCTGACTGCTGCAAAAATTTGGCAAAAGGAGAAGGTATGGTAGATATAACCTTGTCCATAGCAATTAAGTTTTTAATCTATCAAAGTCTTTTCCTATATTAGCTGCTTTCAGCCACCTGTCTAGTACACTCTGTACATTTGAAACATAATCAATAAAGGTTTCACTAGGTTTAGGTTTTAGGTTTGAGAACTGAACCTGATACCCAGGGGCATCAAGTAAAAAGTGCTGCATAATCCTATCATGGATGTATTGATAGCTAGATCTAAGCTCTGTCGGTATAGTTTCTATTACTTTAAGGGGCTCACCACTGAGATTCTTCGTATAAATTGGGGCCCACATCTCTAATGGAACTTGATGGTATTTAAATTGATATTCTACATTCTCTGTCCATGCTGATATTGAATCATCTTACAATATGGTTTGATAATATTCTTGTATTTATTAAACTTATTTTCCTCTTGTTGACTTCTAAGTTTAGTGGCAGAGATTTCTGAGTGTGACTCTACCTCCCTCTCTTTCATCTTTAACTGTGTCTCTGATTCTACTTGTATCTGTTTTTCTTTGACTCTTGTCATTTCAGCTATCTCTTTTTGCTTTAATTCTTTGTCCTGATCTAATTGCCTTAGCTTTAATTCCTTATCCTGTTGTAATTGTTGTTGCTTAATCTCTAATTCTTTTTGCTTAATTTGTTTTTTCATCTTCTAGCTGTTTTTGTTTTGTTATCTCAGCTAGTTCTGCAATGTCCTTCTCTTGTTGTAACTGTTGTTGTTTAACTGTCTTATCGTGTTCTAACTGTTGTTGTTTAATCTCTAATTCTTTTTGCTTAATCTGTTTGTCATCTTCTAGCTGTTTCTGTTTTGTTATCTCAGCTAGTTGAGCAATCTCTTTTTGATGCTGTCTTTCTTCTTCTCTTTCTCGTGCGCGTTCGTCCCTTTCAGCATCTTTTGCTTCTTTAAATTTTTGATCTGCATACTGTTGTAGCTCTTTTCCTGTTAATTCTAGATCTTTACCTGCTTTTATGAAGTCTGATAAAGTTGCCATCTTAATTTAGTATTCGGCTAACAGTGATAGGCAATGATGACTTTAATCAGTTATTTATCTTTGATATGTTATGTTTGTTCTTATCTGATCACTATCAGTTGTGCTTTCTGTTTATACCCTGCCCAGATTTATCTTGCAGAAAAACAGAGTATACAAATATGTCAATGCGTTACAGCTGAAAAAGAGATGCACTATTAATCAAATTGCATGCCAAAATATATAAGTGTACTCAGCTTTAACGTTCCCGAGGATCGGGGAACGGAACTCCGTTGCCACAGGTCACCTTGGTACTTTCGGGTGGAGGCACGTGTCGTTACCAGCAAACTATATTTGGTACACAGGGCCGTAATCAGGTGTAGTTCGCCCTTTGATATGCAGGGCCGTAGTAATCAGGCCTATTACACGATATGTTAACCCAGACCCCTAAGGACAATGTCTTAGACAATGACAGACAGATTTACGAACAACTAGAATATGTATTAAATAAATTAAATGTCATTGTCCTGTCTTTGTTCTATCAGTTATTGCCTTACGTTACTATTCTATTTAATTTCTGTACGTGTTGTGCAGGCAAGTATCATCTGCCTGGCCAAAAAATAGTTCCATCGTGACGGTAAACACATAGAAAATATGACCAAAAATATGCATATCTGCTTTTAAAGAAATAAAAATAACATCATAATGTTTAAATAAATAAATATATTCCTTTAGTAGTTGAAATAAATAACTAACAAATGATATAACGTACCGATTCAGGCGAGCAGCTGTTTAGCAATTTTCTACACACTCGATTGCTGTATGCTAATGAGCCCAGACGACTGTTTGTCAATCATCTGACGTCACAGCACAGCGCGATGAAAAATATTGTTGGCTAGCTTTATATCGCTCCGCCGTGAATCATTTTTGGTACTCATTTCTCAACAAAAAGGTAAATATATAAATAAATATGAGAAAGCAAGAATATTAATACTTACAGCTTTGATGAATACATAACCTCACTAAATAAATACTTCATAAACACAATTAAACAGTTTAATACGTCACGATAGGCACATTTCTAGCTTGCAAAATTCTCTCGTCTGCACAAATCATCGTCACTACACAAATTAAACCCTAGTCTTAGAGCCTCGTGGACGAGTGGAGTAGCTTGAATATTACATTCAAGCTTCACTTCTGACAACCACAATTACCCTGGCCTGTCAACAACTTAACTGACAGGCATCATCGGGTACTTCTCACACACTCGTACAAGACAACTTGCAAGTCGTGTGGGAGGCAAAATGCATGGTCCATTCTATTGCCGTTGGCTCGCTTACAAGCGGTAAACAGTCGCTAATGCAATACACAATATACAGCCACAGAATTATCTAACACAAACTGCTAACCCTATGCTAACTCTATCTACTAGTGAACACACAACTCCTAACGTTATTCTAAACGATGTGAACGCCCCAAGTCCAGTCTCCCGTCTGCCGGACATCTCTCCCGTCGTTACACACCACGCGGGGGTGACCTTCTCCTTCGTGCGTGTTACCTCACATCGCACGCTGCTGGCAAAACGTGGCCTGTTGAGTGTCTACTCAACTGTGCTCTGGCTTCATGAGGTGCGGTGGTATCGTGATTAGAGTGCTAACTCTCTGAACACCGCCTGCGTGTATTCTGAGGGAGTGGCTAACCTTCCACGATTCCCTCATCTCCCCTGCTCTTGCCTCGGGCACCGTATCTCCTCCTGGTCCCTCCCGGATTGACCGCTCTCCCTGGCGGAGGGGATGCGGTTGAGTCTTTGACAGAGGGGATGGAGCGTGTATGGGAGTGCAGTTCTTAGCTCAAGTCAACTCAACTGTATAGTCAATAGAACAGCGGTTCTCAACTTGTGGGGCATGACCCCCGAGGAGATCGCAGTGTATTTTCTTAGGGGCCTTGACAATCAATTGTAGCTGCCGTTATTTATATAGCCAGCTTCATGGCGAATGGGTTGCGGACGCAGTTCATAATCCCGCATACTGCATTAGAAACAGCTGCGGGCGATTTGGCAGCAGACCACCTTGCGTTGGTTTTTTATAAAATGGTATGAGTGCCGGTCATTCAGAAAGCAATGGCAAACTACTGAATGTAAACTTGTCAAGAAATCACAATCAGCCCAAAAAATGCTAGAGTTGACTATGACGTCCCCTAAAGTATAAGCAACTGACTTACCATTAACATAACACTTAAAAAGTTAGTTGCGTGTCCTTTACAGGACGTAGCACTCAACCCCAGCATTTATTGGTTGTTCGTGATTTCTTGGCAAGTTTACATTCAGTAGTTTGCCATCATTGCTTTCTGAACGACCGGTACCCATACCATTTAATAAAAAAAACCAACGTAAGACGGCCTGCTGCCAAATCGCCCATGGCTGTGAACATAACACTAAACCATCAAAACAATATTGCACACATTAACATAAAAATTACACACTTTGCCTTACCGGTCAGTTGGACTAAAAGGTTGACTTCTCGTATTGACTTGGGGAACGTAAATTACAAATGCCTCAGAAGTCAGAGTTGATTCGCCTGATGGCAAGGGACACTGGTAACAGGGAAAGCTAATCCACACGCAAAAATCAGTCCAGTGCACTCCCCTGTCGTGGCAATTACTAGAGGTAGTACACATATATGGGCTCCGCTTGATTTCAAAGTGAACGAATACACATACAAAAAACGCACACACTTTACCATCAATATTACACACCTTACCATCAGTATTATACACTTTACCATCAATATTTTACACATTACATACAATATTACGCACCTTACCATCAATATTACACACTTTACTATGAGTATTGCACACATTACATACAATATTACACACTTTACTATGAGTATTGCTCACATTACATACAATATTACACACCTTGCCGTCAATATTACACACTTTAACATGAATATTTCACACAATACATGCAATATTGCACACCGTACCATCAGTATCACACACTTTACCATCAGTATTGCACGCATTGCTGGCTCCATGGCGATAGGGTTAAGGACACAGTTTGTGATCCCGCATACCCGCATTCGAAACACAGCTGCGCACAATTGGCAGCAGACCGCGTTGCGTTGGTTTTTTTTTTTACAAAGTGGTAGGGTGCCGGTCATTCAGAAAGCGATGGCAAACTACTGAATGTAAACTTGCCAAGAGATCACAACAGCAAAAAATGCTGGCGTTGACTGTAATGTCCTGTAAAGGATAAGCATATAACTTTTTTTTTTTTTATTGCACACATTACATGCAATAGTACACAGTTTACCATCAATATTGCACACATTACATACAATATTACACACTTCACCATCAATATTGCACACATTACATACAACATTACACACCTTACCAACAATATTACACACTTTACCATCAACATGTCGATCTCTTTTATTCTTACAGGTTACCACTTTGTGTATATTTACTGTGCAGCTTTGGGGAGGCCAGGATATGAGTTTGAGAACCTACCAGTGCTACGATAGAGACACCCCATGGGCATAGCTTGGGGACCAGCCATTGTTGCCATGGAATTTAGTTGACTGGCTGTTAGTGGCAGTTGTAGCTCTGACAAAACAAGGTCAGGGTGTTTGGCTAGGTCTTGTTTCCATGGGAAGTCTGCAAAACACAGAATTTAACCGATTGTTTAGCAAGACTTTGTTTTGTGTGATGTCAGCAAAGCACAGAATGTAACCGATTGTTTGGCAAGACTTTGTTTTGTGGGAAGTCAGCAAAACATAGAATTTGGCAAAACTTTGTTTTGTGGGAAGTTAGCAAAACATAGAATTTTGCAAATTTTATTTTGTGTGAAGTGAGCAAAACACAGAATGTGATTGTTTGACAAGACTTTTTCTGAGTGAAGTTAGTAAATCACTTGATTTAACCAGTTGTTTGGCATGACTTTATTTCTGTGTGAAGTGAAAATCACAAACTTCAACAGGTTGTTATTTTTCACATGGTTTTAATTCTTTGTGAAGTTAACCACTATACACGATGGATTGTTTGGCAACACCTATTTCTGTGGAAGTCAGATAACTTTAAAAAACCGGCTCATTGTCTGGCAAGATTCATTGTGTGTGAAATCAGATGATGGCCGAGTCATTGCACCATTTGGCAAGACAGGATTTCTGTGTGAATTCAGATGATAACAAATTCAATGCACCGTTTGGCAAAATCTATTTCGGTGTGAGGACAGAAAATACACAAATCCATGCATTGTTTGACAGTTAAACTTTGTTACTGTGTAATATTAGAAGACACAACTTGGCGCCATACTTTGTTAATCTTCTGTTGACATTTTAAAACAAAATAATTTGTTGAGTATAATTCACAGAATTAATTTCCAACATTGGAGAAGGACATGGAAATGGAGACTGGTTTTGACTCTTTTTGACCTATACATTTGCTACTTAAAGTTAGTCTTAAGTACTAGTTGTCTGTTTGTGGTTTAGGGGAATAGTAAAGCACAGTTCTGCAATTCCCCGATATACCAAGTTGAGAGTTTGAAATGAGCTGTGGGCATTTTGGAAGCTGGCCTCTTTGTGTTGATTTTGGTGATATGAGGTGTCGTCCGTGAAGAAAGCAATGGCAAAATAAATTTACCTAGTAAATAACAAACAATAAATAAATGGTGGGGTCGATTGTAAATGTCCTGTAAAGGACTGCAAACATCTTGTAAAGGGTGTGCAACTAACTTTTTAATAGCTGTCTAGATCAGAGAGTGAAATTATTCTTGAGATATAAGAGTAGGTTAAAGTAGTATTTATACAGGACAGAAGAGTTAAAGTAGTATTTATACAGGACAGAAGAGTTAAAGTAGTATTTATACAGGACAGACGAGTTAAAGTAGTATTTATACAGGACATAGGTAATTAAAGTCTAGAGTAGAGAGTGAAATATAATTTGGATACCGTTTATTAAAGTTGCATTTATATGTCTAGAGAGCTCAAATATAACTGGGATATAGTTTATTACAATAACATTCATATGTCTAGAGAAGAGAGTTGAAATATAATGGGGATATAGTTTATTAAAGTAGCATTTATTTGTCTAGAATAGAGAGCTAAAATATAATTGGGATATAGTTTGTTAAAGTTGCATTCATATACCTATAGAGCTGAAATATAATTTGAATACAGTTGATTAAAGTAGCATTTATATGTCTAGAGAGCTAAAATATAACTGAGATATAGTTCATTAAAATAACATTTATATGTTTAGAGTAGAGAGCTAAAATATAATTGGGATACAGTTGATTAAAGTAGCATTTATATGTCTAAAGTAGAGAGCTAAAATATAATTGGGATATAGTTGATTAAAGTTGCATTTATATGTCTAGAGAGCTGAAATATAATTGGGATACATTTTTATTAAAGTAGCGTTTATATGTCTAAAGTAGAGAACTAAAATATAATTGGGATATAGTTTATTAAAGTTGCATTTATATGTCTAGAGAGCTGAAATATAATTGGGATACATTTTTATTAAAGTAGCGTTTATATGTCTAAAGTAGAGAACTAAAATATAATTGGGATATAGTTTATTAAAGTTGCATTTATATATAAAGAAAGCTAAAATATAATAATGTAAATGCAGGGTATAGGAGTTTGTTTAAAGGCAAGAGATAAAAGAGGCAAATAATAATTCATGTAAATTGCAGTGTTTATATGAATGTGGATTAAAACATTGTGTAAAGGGTTTAAAGGTAGGACAACTTACTTCATTGCACCATGTTTTGTCCCGTTTAGCTCAATCTTATCCACTGAACAGCCTGCAGGAAATTAAGCACAGAGCACGAACTTTGTATGCTGTGAAAATCATTATATATTTATGTAAAGGCATGTTGATATCAGATTTCAATATTTAAACAAGGTGTGATTTTAATTTCCTCTAAAAATGGTCACAAAGGGGCAATCGTAAGGGGCATCAGGTGGAAGATGCGTGGCAGAAATTAAGTGCAGAATAGGTCAAGCAAAATCTGCACTTTGGGAAATGAATGGTATTTTATGCAATAAGTTGCTGTCATTGAATGTCAGAAAGAGAGTACAGAAATGTTATATACAACCTGTTTTGCTTTATAGAAGTGAATAATGGAATATGATTGAACAAATTAGGAAGAGATTGTTGGCAACATGGATTTGGTTCCTGAAAGCAATGTTGAGGATACCTTAGACTGCCAGAGTAACTAACAATGATTGCCTGGAGGAGGCTAAAGAAAGTAGAACATTATATAAGAAATAAGACAAACGGTATTCTTTGGTCATGTTATGATCAAAGAGACGTTGGGAAACAGTGTGTCTACTGAGAAGATCAGTCGTAGAAGAGGCAAGGATCAATCATAGAAGAGGTAAAGTTCAGTTGTAGAAGAGGTAAGGATCAATCATAGAAGAGGTCAGGATCAGTCATAAAAGAGGCAAGAATAAGTGGTAGAAGCGGCGAAGGCAGACCGACAGAGACAATACTGGGTAGGCGGAGATGGTGGCGTGGAGGAACGCCATCAACAGAACACCAAGGCCCGAGATTGTTGGAGGTGCCTGTGCTAATGCAGGGCATGTGATGATGAGGATGATATAAAGATATTTTGGTGTAAAATTTAGTGGAATAAAATATAGAAGAAGAAAAGTTGGCAAATTACACCATTAAAGAACTCCTATTTGCAGATGATCAAGCACTAATAGGAAAATCAGAAGCTGAAATACAAGACCACATTAATAGCTCAAATGAAATGTGTAGGGAACATAACATGAAAATAGCACAAGTAAAACAGAGGTAATGACTTTAATTAAAGAAGGAAAAACAACAACGTTTTACCTAAATGAACACCCCCTGAAACAAGTAAAGAGCTTCAAGTACCTAGGAAGTATAATATCATTAAATGGCAAATCAGAAGATGAGATTGAAAATAGTTGCAATAAGGCAAACCAACTCATTGAATAAATGACACCAATACTAAAGAACAAACATGTATCAGTTGTCACTAAGAAAGCACTTTACAGCACAATCTTTTTACCAACTCTATGCTACCAATGCCTAACATGGACAGTGACAGAAAAAATAGAACAGAAAAATCACAACAAAAATGAGATTCCTGAGAAGAATATTCAATGTATCAAGAAGAGATAAGATCAGAAATGAAGAAATCAGGACTAAAGTGGGGGTTATAGCAGCACTAGATTTTATTAGAAGGCAAGTCAAATAGTATGGCCATGCAACTAGGTTACCAACTAACAGTATACCACAACAAGCAGTGATGTACAGACCAGATGGAAGCAGAGGAAGAGGCCGACCACTTAAATGATGGACGCAGGGAATAGCAGAGTCCATGGGAATATTGATGCATGAAGCTCATAAGTGGGCACTCTCCCACTGTTTACACTTTTCCTTGACACCGCAAGGTACACGAGGAGCAAGATGAGATGAGATAAAATTGTTGCTTTGAAATTATGAATAGTCTGTTATGAGAACTCTTAATATATATACATATATGGAAACATACATATGTTCAAGTCAATTTTTTCTCCCATACATAAAATTCTGAACATAAGTTGTACAGTTCAATTTGTAGTATACAAACACTTTGATGTACATTTTGAGTGTAAACATTTGTTGATTAATCTATGCATACAAATTTCACATAAAATTCCAGTGCAATAAATATGTTTAGTGTACAGTTCTAGACATAAAAGCTTTAATGTAAAATTCTGTGGATAAAAACATTTTGATGCTAACATCTGGGTGTTAGAATTCTTGATGTTCAATTCTGCTGTGGGGTAATTTAATACCCTACTTTATACAGGATGGATATCTATGTAGCCTAAAGGATTAGCGTGCTCGCTCTTAAACTTCCAGTGCGCTAATGGGGATATGGGGCATTCAACCCCTACATCGACATTAAGTTGCACTTAAATGTTGATTTCTCATTCATAAAGCAGTGGCAAAATACTGAATGCAAAATTGCCTAGGAAATCGACCTAGGGTTGAACGCAACACCCTACAAAGGAAATACAACATTTTTACCCTGGGTGAAAAGGGTGTATGCAATAAAATCCCTCCTTTTCCCCACTTCTGCAGCCCTAATGGCCAGGTATTTATTGGTGATTTGTAGATTTCAACTGCTTTTATTTTTATTTAATTCAGCTTTAGAAATATTTATACTCATTTCATTGTAACTGCAGAAGTAACGTCGTACTTTACATAAATATTTTTGTAACCAAGTTTTTAACTTTAAGTTGTGCAATATTAATATTTAAAACTCGTTTAAACTGTCCAAAACTATATTCAAGCTTTAAGCCATCGCTCAGGCAATGGGGTTACGAATGTGATTTGCAATCCCGCTTACCGCGTTCAGAACACAGCTGCAGATGATTTGGAAACAGACGGCCTTGAGCTAGTTTCATACAATGGTCTGAGTGTCAGTTGTTCAGAAAGTGATGGCAAACTACTGAACGTAAACTTGCCCAGTAAATCACAAACAGCCAAACATTACTGGGGTTGATTGTGATGTCCTGTAAAGGACATGCAGCTAATTTTAACTTTTTAAACTGCCCAAAAGGTATAATAAAGCATTACAACATTTTAACTAGAAAGCAAAATCTGGGAATGAGACATAGAGAGAAAGGAATATTCTTTGTGTTACTTTTTAAAAAAAAGTGTGTTACCCACCAAATGGAACCAGAAGAAGTGGCCGACCATGTAAACGATGGGCACAGGGAGTAACAGAGTCCATGGGAATCTCGATATATGAAGCCCACACACTTCCTCTCCCATTGTTTATGCTTTACCTCGACACCGCAAGGTACAAGAGGAACAAGATGAGACAATGGACGGGCACTCTACTGCTATTTATGCTTCACCTTGACAGTGCAAGGTACAAGAGGAATAAAATGAGATAATTGACGGGCACTCTGCTGCTGTTTATGCTTCACCTTTGCACCGCAAGGTACAAGAGGAACATGATGAGATGATGGGCGGGCATTCTGCCGCTGTTTATACTTCACCTCGACACCGCAAGGTACAAGAGCAACAAGATGAGATGATGACCCATACATTAAGCGAAGAATAATAACTCTAAACCACCGTGCATGTCCTAAGAAGCAACTAAGCTGGGTTGGAATGGGACTGGCTGCCTCAATCCATAGAGAACTTTAGCTGGACAATCCAGTCAATCATGAACAAGTCTACGCAGGGCTGGGTGTGAGTTGGTTGGGGGACTACTCTCCATCGGGAGATCCATTGGAAGGTCCATTAGGAGATCCATTGTGAGATGGAAGAAGTAGACATGGGAATAAGTTAAATAAGGAAGCAAAAAAAAGTTTGTTGCATATCCTTTACAAGATGTCGCTGTCAACCCCAGCATTTTTGGGCCGTTTGTGATCTCTTGGCAAGTTTACATTCAGTAGTTTGCCATTGCTTTCTGAACGACCGGCACTTATACCATTGATAAAAACTAATGCAAGGTGGTCTGCTGCTAAATGTTAATATCAATCAGTGTAATAATGGTGAAGGGAATAAGTTAAGGAAGTGAACATTAATCAATGTAATTATGTAGAAAGGAATAAGTTAATGAAGTAGACATTAATCAGTGTAATAATGTAGAAGGGAATAAGTTGAATAAGGAAGTGAACATTAATCAGTGTAATAATGTAGAAGGGAATAAGTTGAATAAGGAAGTGGTCATTAATCAGTGTAATAATGTAGAAGGGAATAAGTTAACAAAATGGACAATAATCAGTAATAAGTTGTGTAAGGAAGTGAACATTAATCGGTGTAATAATGTTGAAGTGAATAAGTTGAGTAAGGAAGTGAACATTATTCAGTGTAATAATGTAGAAGGGAATAAGTTGAGTAAGGAAGTGAACATTAATCAGTGTAATAATGTCGAAGGGAATATGTTAAATATGAAAGTGAACATTAATCAGTGTAATAATGTCAAAGGGAATAAGTTAAATAAGAAAGTGAACATTAATCAGTGTAATAATGTCGAAGGGAATAAGTTGAATAAGAAGGGAATAAGTTGTGTAATAAAGTGAACATTAATCAGTGTAATAATATTGAAGGGAATAAGTTGTGTAATAAAGTGAACATTAATCAGTGCAATATAATGTTGAAAGGAATAAGTTGAATAAGAAAGTGAACATTAATCAGTGTAATAATATTGAAGGTAATACGTTGAGTAAGGAAGTGAACATTAATTAGTGTAATAATGTCGAAGGGAATAAGTTGAATAAGAAAATGAACATTAATTAGTGTAATAATGTCGAAGGGAATAAATTGAGTAAGGAAGTGAACATTAATCAGTGTAATAATGTAGGAGGGTCATGACTGTAAGAAGAAATATGGCAACTGTTGTTGCCCTACATTCCACATGGAAGGGTATGCTGATTTGATGTCAAGACCAAGTTACATTGTCTGAAAATTAAGTTTAATAAAATAAGATTTCAAAATGTGTATTCTCAGTTAGGATTCTTTACAATTTGTGCCAGATGGGCTTTGACAGAGTGTGTCCAGGTTTCTAGTTATTTCTAGTTATATTTTATAACATTTCATACAGCTGCTGGTATTTTACAGCTCAAATTACAAGCTACATCAAGTGGTATGTGGTAGACTACAAATAGAACAATTTAATGTGTTTGTTTTTTCATGTTTCACAAAAATGATTGGCTTCACCTTTTGTTAGACAACCTGGCAACATTTTTGGATAGTTTTCTTCTCAGCACATCTACACTTGGTATGTAAAGATTCACATATACACTTGTGTTGTATAAATTGAATTGTTGTGGAGAGAATTGTGAACTTTGATATTGCATTTATGAAATGTTACACACGGTTGGTATTTATTAGATTAGTTGTACTCACGTTATTATCCCAACATTTAAGGATGATTGATATTCGATTGTTTTGTTTCATTTATGTTGTCCTATTATTCTGGTTTAGTCCTATTTTTTAAATCGGTGACTTCTGCTAAAATGTTTGCATTGTTCTTGAGTTGAGTTAAATCAAGAACCGACATCACAGCACACAGGACATTGCCATATGTGCTCTCATTTTCAACAATCAGTGAAGAACCCCAGTACTAATGGTACCAGCTGAAATCTGATTATGTGTCCGTCTGGCAAATGCTTATCACTTATCATATAACTTATCACTCCCACCCCCTCACTCTGGGCAAGGAAGCAGATTCCTAGGTTTCATTAAAGTCATTTGTTCATCCAGCATCTCTTATAGCGCTGATGATGTCTAACCCATCCATTGCTGTTCCCACCTCGATCATCACCATGTTTTCCAGCTGATCGGCTCACTCGTTATCCTTCACGCCTGAGTGCCTCAGTAAGTAGATGCAAGTTGCTAGCACTGATAAAGTGCTTAGATTCCTGTGGAAAAATATTTTCTTGGTCACGTGTGTAACCACTCTGGGTGACTACTCAGTGTGCCTGACCCGGTCGTGAACAGTCTGTCACAGAAGTCACGCTGTTTTGAAACTTCTTACTCCACTCATACACTTGCTGAACTGACAGGCATACATCACCATACTGGACCTTCATTTGCTGGTGAATTTCTGTAGGTCTCATCCCTTCACTGATCAAACAATGGATAACTGAATTCTCCTCCTCTTTGGTGCATGTAAAAATGGGGATGGCCATCTTTAAACTGTCCTTATGACGTCGCTGTGTTTGTCTGCACTGTGATGTCACATGCTTTACACTCTTGACATCCTTAACAATAATATCGACCGGTTACAAGACAATGGCATAGTTATTGTAATTTCTATCACACTTTTAAGGTTTTAATTTGAAGCTCCCTCGTATTCGTGATGGATTATCATCAATAGAATTGATGTGGAACACCAAGGATTGAAATCTGTGGAGTGACATGAATATCTATATCACTTTGCAAAAAGGCACATGATGCTGTGAAAAATTGAGGACAGTTTGTATCCATAGTTGTTCTTTCTTAATGTTGCTGTCAACATCAGAATGACGTATATGTTATGTTGTAATGCTGCTGTCAACATCAGAATGACGTATATGTTATGTATGATGTTGCTGTCAACATCAGAATGATGTATATGTTATGTATGATGTTGCTGTCAACATCAGAATGATGTATATGTTATGTTATGATGTTGCTGTCAACATCAGAATGCATATATGTTATGTTATATTGTGTGATAAATGCACAAAAAGTGTATGTTTGTTGTGTAATTAGTTCACTTGATGTTAATGATTTTATTTGGTGCATTCCATATGTAACCATACGTATTTGACAGATTCACAGAAAATTTAAATCTGCTGCGTGGTTAATTTTTTGGTGGTTTATTTCACAACGAATGACTAGATGCAAAATAACTGTTATCTGTTTATGTAAAAGATAATACACGGAACATAACCTCCATATCCTGTATGTCACCATCTGTCATACGTCACCATCTGTCAGTATGATATACACAGAGCATGGCACCCCATATTCTGTATATTACCATCTGTCAGTATGTGATAGATACACAAATAATGTATGTCTGCACATGGCAGGTGGTGAGATGTGCTCGTGCTTAAACTTTCTCTGGTAGCCACAGAGCTGTGGGTCCATTCCACACACCGGTCAGTTGGACTTAAATGTTTACTTCTCATCCTTAACTTGGAGACGTCAATTACAAGTAAATCTGAAGTCAATAAAAGGGTTGGCCTGATGGCGGGAGACACTGGTTATTGGGAAAGCTAACTCTCATGCAAAAATCAGTCCTGTGTCCTCAGCTGTTGTAGCACCTACGAGTAGGAGTACTATCACATGTGTGGACTGTGCTTGAGTTTAAAGCCAGCAAATGAAAATAACAAAAGTATGTCTGTACTGAATTATATGTTCTTTAATATGTTCTGTGTAAGCAATAGATACCCAAATTGTTTATATCCATGCTAAATGATACTTACAATAGATACCCAAATTGTTTATATCCATGCTAAATGATACTTACAATAGATACCCAAATTGTTTATATCCATGCTAAATGATACTTACAATAGATACCCAAATTGTTTATATCAATGCTAAATGATACTTACAATAGATACACAAATTATTTATATCCATGCTAAATGATATTTACAATAGATACCCAAATTGTTTATATCCATGCTAAATGATACTTACAATAGATACACAAATTATTTATATCCATGCTAAATGATACTTACAATAGATACACAAACTATTTATATCCATGCTAAATGATACTTACAATAGATACCCAAATTGTTTATATCCATGCTAAATGATACTTACAATAGATACCCAAATTGTTTATATCCATGCTAAATGATACTTACAATAGATACACAAATTGTTTATGTCCATGCTAAATTATACTTACAATAGATACACAAATTGTTTATGTCCATGCTAAATGATACTTACATACTTTATGCCATCATTGTATGTGATAAATACAAAGAATATATGTCAATTCTTTATACATTCACTTGATGTCAATGCTTATATTTTTTTCCCCCGCATATCCTTCACAGGACATCGCTGTCAACATCAGCATCTTTCAGCTGATTGTTGATTTCTTGGCAAGATTACGCTCAGTAGTTTGCCATTGCTTTCTGAGCGGCCAGCTCAGATACCCCATAATTTACCGACGCTGAGAGAACCGCTACCAATTCTAGCGCATGTTACGAGAATTACGGAGAAAGTTGTGTAACTCCTAGACCAGGGAGACCGGTTGTCAATGCATATAGTACACACATATGACAATATGTTGTCCTAAATATGTAATAGACATGGAGTGGCTTGCATCGCTCAAAAAGATGAAAGTTGAGAGCATATGGATTTTCTGCCCAGGGCAGGCCAGTGTGTGAGGAAATGAATAGGCTGATGGACTGGCTGGTGCGGCACCTTTGAACGGCCAGAAATATTACAATAAGGCTGATGATATGAAGGCTCTCTGTGGTCGAGTGGAAAGTGCACCAGAACAAAGGACCACCATCCAGAGACTTTCTCTTGATGTCAGTATCAGATAGTTAATTAGTCATGGTTCCATATTCACAGCAAAGGGTCCCCATTATGCTCCGTTCCTGTGCCAGTAAATATCATACAAAATGCTCCTCACAGCCCCATGTGAAAAGTGGAACAGACAGGAATCTCTACAAACCAACAGCAGGCACAAATATTCTATACCTGTCAGTATCAGATTGAGGTGGAGTAGATCATGGTTATGGTGTCCACCTCTGGCTCAGGCAGGCCAGGTTTTTGTCACACCATTGACTGTTTGGATTTTTACAACAACAAGAAAAAGAATTGTATAATCCCCCTGACCATGGGATAGTGTATTGGATGTCTATCCTTCACAGACAAGGATAAAAAACTTAGAGGGCCTATTTTCCTATTGCACAAGTTAAAAAATATTTCAGCAGTAGAAATCAAAGACCGCTATGAAGACACAATTTCAAAATTATAACAGCTACCCACAAAAAAATGTGATAGCAGGTGTGATTCTGTTATGCCCACTGTTTGATTCTCTATGGGGTTCATGCAGTGAGCTGAGATTCTCCTAGTGTGACCTCTGGGAGGAGTCTGCAGCACTGACTGAGATATCTGTGTGCAGTGAAAGTCATCCTTTGCAAACCAAATCAGTATCAGATAAGTGCACACATACAGCAGTATGTTGTCCTACATATGTCATAGCTGGGGCAGTGGCTTTGGGGATAGTGAGGCTGTGTTTCACAATTCCCCTACGTACTGGGCACAGGGTTTACAATCAGCCTGCGGTCAGCATGGCCAAATGGATTGAATGTGCATTGTTAAACATCTGGTGTACTGATTCCAGGGTAAGGGGTTCAACCCCTACATCGGACAGTTGGACTAAATGTAAACTTCTCATCCTTGACTTGGGGACGTAAAGTACAAGAACCTCTGAAGTCAGGGTGGGTTGGCCTGAGGGCGCGGGGTACTGGTAATAGGGAAAGCTAATGCACACACAAACATCAGCCCAGTTCTACTGGGAGTAGCATGTATGCACTATGCTTGGGTTAAAGCAAGCAAGCGCCAAAAACATTTGTTTTTTTTAAATCAGCCACGGGTTATTTGGAAATAGACTGCTGTGTGTTGATTTTGATGGTATGAGGTGCTGGCCATTCAGAAAGCAATGGCAAACTACTGAACTAAACACTGCCTTAGAAATCACCAACAGCCAACAAATGCTGGGGTTGATTGTGATGTCCTGTACAAGAAATGTGACTGACTTAAGTATTTGTGGTCGTTTGGTTTGTGAACATTCACTTTCCTTGCAAGTAAACACCTCATTACATGCTCCAGTCTCCTACTGTAGATCACATGAGGAGGACTTTTATTGCAGTAAGTTTGTGTCTTTGCTAACTGATACTCGCATACATTATGTTACCATCTGTACGTAATATGTGTCAGATAGATATGCAGAAACTTTTTTTCTCATACTGAGCATGTCACTGTGTGATAAACACACACATCAAAATTCCCCACATCCTGTATGTCACTCATTTGATTGATAGTGGTCACAATAGCACTGTCACATATTCTATATGCTATCAGATGCATATGGTGATGTGGTTGCGTAGTGGTATGGTGTATTCACCTGCTGGTCCGATAGTCCTGAGTTCAAAATCTTCTTGAATCAGGAATCAAAATTAAAATCACCAAATATGACTAAGGAGTTCGACAAATGGAAAAAAACACACACATACAGGCAATTGATACAGTAGAATTGACCCACAACACCAAGGACCGCACAAATGTATGCGAGTATCAAGTAATCTTCACATACAATATGTGTTTATACATGTACGAATGATTCCCAGGCGATTGGCTTGTTTGTATGTTTTCATGACGTAAGCCTTACGATTGCTGGTCTGTGCTGAGCATGTTCTCTCTTCCTCCTCCCTCCCATCCTCCCAGGTCAAGAAATAAACTCTGATTGCCCAGAGAGTCTCTTCATGGTGTATGGCCTGGACATTTTTTAAAGATCACCACCCTTTCTCAGGTCCAAAAAACACCATGATGGTCAGGTGGACGTTTGACCTGTCGGAAACCCCTACTCTAGACCAATGTCAGCAACCTTTTGGGATACGTACCCAAACATGGCCTGGAACCTTTAACATGAAAAAAAGCAGCACAC
>JACEFZ010025477.1:0-23630 GCA_014155875.1 Cepaea nemoralis
CCCGCCCCTTAATTCTTTGCTATCTCCTGCAGCCTCCTCCATGTCCTCCCAATATTATTCATTTCTGTCTGTAATTCTCTTCTTCGTGTGTTTTATGTATCCCGCTATTTTGTTTGCCTTGTGGGTTCCAGACAGGAGAGTGTCTAGTTATATTGTCGTCAGGTTTTCTTAGTGTATATCCTAGCTAGAGTCAGCTTCCTTTCCTCACCTCTTGGTTCACTAGAATTTCTTTAGTTCTCTCCATGAGCTCTACATTGGTGATTCTGTCTAACAAATTCATTCCTTCTATTCTATGTAGGCACCAGTAAGTGAATATTTGTAGGTGCCAAGTAGCTGATTACCGGCTCGTCTGTTCAGCCACAAGGACAGTTGTAAGCAGGAACATGTAACAACGGAGGATATCAAACAAACCAATGTCCTCGCCATTGTAGTCAGTGTTTATTCTCGAAAGTCATCGCCGCCGTTATACACTCATTACTAACAGGTGTGGGCTGACATGCGATGATTCTAAAACACTCTATCTAACGTTCAATACCAACTTACGGCTTGGCTGGACCTTGGCTTGACATCGGCGTGTGCGGAGCTCGACTGCCGTTTGCTCGGCGTACAGATTGTCGAGCGTGACAGACTTATATAATCAGCCGCTCAACTTGGGTGACGCACTCTGGCCGCAGGTTGAAGTATCTTTACAACCCTGGAGTAATGCTGAACTGATGTCGCTTGACTTCTGCACTCGCTTTTCACAACCGTCGTGTACAAAGACCCTGGCAAGACTGACCCGGTCTTGCCGTCTGTCCCGTGTGCCACACAACTAATTTCACGTGATACGCAACTCCTTGGAGTCACTTCCCATTCTTCATCATCATCTGTTGCTCCACCGACTTCTCTTGTAACCCTGTTCTTACTCTGTCCGTTTCCCGCTGTCTCCCTCATATCGGTCCATGGCATTATGCCCCCCCCCCCCAATTTTTGAAAATGGTGTAGCCATTTTCACAGTCTATGTGGTTCTTTAATCCCATCACATTAAGCGATATGAGTAGTCAGGTTATTACTCTATACTATATTGTTGTCCTTCCACAACCCTATTATGTCTGATAATATGATAGCATGGCATTCCACTAACCACTGCACAAAAAGGAAAAAAAAGTATTATGTTCAGGCAAGCCCTATCAACCTACTTTCCGCGCAGGCGACGTGTAGCCAACCTATGGGGGGGGGGGGGGGGGGGGTTGGTCTAACATACTATGAGCTTCATAAGGTCCCGTGGCCTCCCCATAGTAGTCCCTCATTTGCAATAAAGACAAGCAACCCCAAACCTATCAAGACCACACGTCCGAATGAGGGGATATGCGTGATTGATGGGTACCATTACCATCTATATTATTATTTATATATGGTATCGTGGAACATGAGCAATATGTACATGACTTTTGTACCGCTGTACTTCTGAGTTATCATTTGGATCTACCGTGTGACGTAATACTTTAATACTTTTAGATGGGGTTGTTGCATAAGCCCTTGTCTGCTTGCGGTCTACTTATATTTCGGTTGTCTAGGGTGATTACTTCTTCTTCGTGAAAGATGTCTTTTCGTCTTATAACCGCAAGTTCATCTTATTGCCGATATAGATCTATCTTGTAGACTCATTGACCAATATCTTTGTGTCTGTCAAAGTTTATAATACTTTGATCTTCTATCTTCCCTGTTGGTTGATGTTAAACCGCTTTCTGTTATTTGCATTCTTCATGCCGGTCCAATGCCGTCTTTTAGCCCTAAGTTGGTATGCTAGACTCGTTCAGAGTTGAACAATGGAGATGTGCCTTAATATATATGTACATATGTATGCATGATCATCTATATTATGGAATATGTCAATCAATGAATAAAATTATCATCAATAAATTTCATTGACATATATGAGATATTCATGCAATATTATACACTGACAGCAAATTAAAAATGTGACATTGATTTACATTATCAATGTGTTTATATGTTGTAGTATCAATATTAAAATTAACTACTACCATCCACTCGTGTCATTTGTTGCACATTTGTTTCTTGACCGTGTCATTTAATGTTATTCTTGTTGCCACCGTTGTTATACTATATGATTTGTGTCTCTTGCTTAGTCTTGGTTGGTGTTTCTCTTGTCTTGTGTTCTTGCTGCAAAAGATCAACTATTAAGTACTCTTACACTCTGCATATGTACGAAAATTTTCACATGAATAATAATGTGTATGAAAAATCTTATCTCACAATGGCAAAACGATGTATTGTTATCATCATTGTAATATGTGTGATGATATGTTTCTCGGTGATTATAGCATGGTCTATGATCGCTTGCCGTTACCTCGGACCTAATCACTGTAGTTTGTGTCGACATCATTAGGTCTTTGATGACATCAGTGTTCTCGTTGTACTTGTGCTTGATATTGTTGTCGTCTGTTGTAATATTCTCCATTATCAGCATTGCTATATTTTCTTTTCGATACCGTAGGGTTCTCTCACTTGGTATCTGAAACTTGGCTGTTATACCTGTATTGGCTGATAGCTTACTTATAATGAATAAAACATGCAATCTGATAACTTACATCTGATCGATGGAATATGATAATTTACATCTGATCGATGGAGTATGTAATGTGATAATTTACATGTGATTGATGGAATATGCAATATGATAGTTTATACCTGATTGATGGAATATGCAATGTAATAATTTACACCTAATTCGATGGAATATGTAATGTGATAATTTACATTTGACTGATGGAAGATGCAGCATGACAGATGAATTCATATTACCCATCAATAAACCTACTATCACTCAGTTATTTAACACTGGGTGTGGTTTGTCGTACTTGTTTAACCTGGGCTGGTCTTTTCAGCTAGCTGGTTTATGCTGGTTTGGCGCCCTAGGATTGTAGACCAGGAATGGCTATCTTTTTCAGGTATATGGATGGATTTACGGTGGTGCTTGCACGGTTCTCCACTCTTTCATTCATCTTCTGTGCATTCTGGTAATTAATAAAAATGGAAAAAAATATGTACATATCTGACTCTCACTAATTAATTAAGTACAATGTCAAATTGACTGCTGGTATCTGTACTCATTCTATACGGCAGTTCAGAGTTTTAAGTAATATTTGGATACTGTGTCTCCTTGTTACCCTTAATGTACTCTGACTATACTTGTTTTAAATTATCTCATTACCGTATAGTGTCTTTCTTATGTACTGAAGTTAAAAAATTGTTATTTTTATTGTGTATGTAGTGTTGTGGATTGTGTATTTAGTGCATGATGATGTATTTAATTGTATCTGTATGTGTCTAAATGTATAACAGGATAGTTTGAGATGGTAAGTAACTTGAGTGTTGAATGTCAATCTAAAGAGATGTTTCTTTTCTTATTGTTAATCTGGTACTATACTTATCTTGTGACTCTACTGTGTTCTCCATGTGTATGGTAGTGTTGTTTGTTTTCTGTATCCTAAACATACTAATTAAAATCATAAGATATTTATAGAATATATGTGAAAGTTACTTTACTTATTATCACAGTTTTACAATAGGATACAATAATTCTGGTTGTTCAATTGAACTGTTATTGATCTAATTGTTATTGTTGTACTATACCTTTTATTTTTGTTAGCCATCTAGGTACTTTAATCGTGTTTGGAATATCATCATCGCTTATCGATGAATTTTGTTGAGTTGATTGTTCCTGGTCAATCTTATGTTTATCTGTCCCTATTTCTAAGTTGTCATATTGTGTTTTCTTTTTGGTTGGCAAAAGTCCCGCTGGACATTCTGCCTGTTCTTGGGTAATGAATTCCTTTTCCCAATCTTCAATGTCTTGACTGTTGCATTCTTTTACAATAGGTACGTTGCCTACTATTAAGTACGTCACTGGGTTTGGTACCGCTGCGGCTTTAACTCGTTCTTGGTAATACGGGCAGTTTATGTCGACCCATGCGACTTTATGCTGTTCTAATGTTCCCCAAATGTCTTACATGTTATTGTTTCATTTGTATAGTCATAATCATTAACTATTGTTTCATCTACTCCAATAATGGTATTGCCTGTGTCTCTTATCATTGGAACTGTTATGCCGTTTACTACTGCTAGGTGCGTCTCTATGTTTTTATTTATTGGACACATCGAGTTAGCTTCGTATATGCATGTCTCGTCGTCCGTATTGTTATCACTGTTATTTTTCCCAGTCTTTATTTTCGCTGCGTTTGTTAGCTCATATTCGTCTGATGAACTACTCATAAATAGGATTGCCGCACTGGCTTCTTTCCAAGTTTTTCTAACCTGGCAGTCTCTACTTACATGTCCATACGTATTGCATACATAGCATTTTACATTGTTCTTGTAAGCAGCGTACTTGTTTGCTTTTTGTGATATCAAGCTCTGAAGGTATGTGTCATAATTGGGGTTTTTGTCACACATTTCCAGGGAGCCGTGTTGTATCTTGCAATAAGGACATTGTCTCCAGTATCCTTTTTTGATTCTGTCCGGTTCCCTTTGTGCGTTTTCACTCTTGTAATATGGTCCTCTTTCTCGATATTGTGGACCACCTTGTTGGAATTTATTTGGTTTTGTATTATATCTTTGGTTGGACACATTGGCTGCTGCCCCTATTACTAAATCTGGCTGCGCCCCTTCTGCGAAAATATCCTTATGGGCGTTGTAGAATGCTTCGCCTTTGGCTTCCATTTCTGCTATCGTTGTACATTTATTCTCTACTAGGAATGTTGCCATTTCTGCTGGAACTGAGGAGATTAGTTTGTCTCGAACCATGAGATCGCGTAGTTTATTGAAGTCCGACCCTATGTCGGCAGCTTTGAGCCATTTATCAAAGAGTGACGTCGTCTCTGCTACGTAATCTAGAAAATTTTGATTGGCTTTTGGTGCTAATTTGGTTCATAATCATGCTTGGTCTAGTGAGAAATGTGATAGAACTCGGTTTCTAACATATGTGTAGTTAGTGCGAAGGTCTTCAGGTATCACCTCCACCACTTTTAAGGGCTCAAGGGCCAAATGCCTGTGGAAGAGTATGGCCCAGTCTTCAGATGGATATTTGTAGTGGTTCATTAACAGTTCGAAGTTTGTTACCCATGCCGAGATGAAATCCCCTTTGCGTAAAGTTTCTAATAAGCCCGCTATATCGTTTAATAGGATCTAACGCTTTTGCTGTTACCTTTGCCTGGGCTATCTCTGCGTCTTTGTCTTTCTCTAGTTTCTTCACCTTTAAGTTGCCCTCAATCTTTTTGTCTTTAATTAATAACTCTGTTGCCAGTCTCTCTTTCTCAAAGGCAAGTTTTTCTTTCTCCAAGGCTATGTTTTCCTTTTCTATTGCTGCTTGTGCTTCCATTTTTTCTTTATCTATGGCTGCTTGTGCCTCCATTTTTTCTTTATCTATGGCTGCTTGTGCCTCCATGGCTTCCTTTGCAGCTTCCCTGGCTTCCTTTGCAGCTGCTCTCTCTTCACGTTGTTGAGATTGATGGTCTTTTAATTCTTGTTTGGCCCATGCTGCTAGGTCAGGCCCTGTCATGCCACACTTCTCTCCCATGGCTATGAAGTCTTGTAATGACGACATGTTCGTTAGATACGCTCACCTACTCTGGTACGAATGTGATATCTTAGCAGCCCAGGGTATCAATAGTATCTAGCATATGCTGTCTTTGGTTATGTGGTGACTGATGGTGTGATTATTTAGAGTTGATCGTTGTGACGTTATTCAATGATACTCACAACTAGAAGTAACCTTTGTGTACCGTCATCGTGGTGCCACAAGGTTTTTAATATTACACCAGAAAAGATAGGTGATGTCTACTATGAGTGTCTATATGAAGTATACTATATTAATTTATCAGCACTGGAATACTCAGAACATATGTGTGGTGCTCGTGGATCTTGTTTTTGGTCACTGAAAATTCTTATTGAGATCTTGAATTAAGTCATAAATTATCTCAATATTTTTCTTGATGCAAGCTCAACACCTGTAATGGAGAAAATGACAAAACCCTGTGGAGAAAATAACCAAATATCCACTCTAATCAGCCGCACAAAATGATACAAACACAGTCAGACAATTTCACTCGCCTGATGCCTTGTTACTGCTGCTGTGTTGCGGTTCTTAACTGGTCCGGCGTCTTCCTTCCAGTAGTCGAGGTCTTGAGTGTTGATAGTTGACATATTCTCCAACGTCAGATAGATCTGTCAAGAAATTCTGGCCTTCTCTGTAACTTGAATGGAAAAACTTTAATATACTGTAGATTCAGTGTGGTGATGGCGTGTTATTGTTCCGGACTGAATCGATTTGTTGACTTCGGTTGTTTAAATTTTTCCATGTTGGTTGGAGACTAAAGTTGAATTTTGGAAAAATGTCTTAGAAAAAGTCTGATTCTTGAATCCAGATGAAAATAACTTGGTATAGTGACTGCTAGATGGTTTCTACCTTTCTTCCACATGTAGTTATGATCATCTTTGTCGTCTTGAAGTATTTGATTGAAACTTTGATTGTACCCCAAAATCGACTCAATTGTCGCACTCCTTACTACTTATATAATTGTTGTTGTGAGATTTCAGTCAAACTTCAGCCATCATCGTTGTTTTGATATATTCTCTTCTATGATGTGTTTTAACTGTTGACAGGACTGTCTGTTAGCACTTTGAACAACTGATCATGTGCCATCTTCGTAATTGTGTGTTCACTTTCTTGACTGTTTTTCCTTTTCAATTGTTGAATGTCTCCTGGTAATTCATGAGTCTTTCTTTCTAGACTTATTGACACTTAGTTCTTGACACTCGTGAATGTATTTAAGAGTTTATTCGGAGTTTACAACTCTAACGTTTTCTCAGCCAGGGTCAATATTTATGAAAATTAATATTTCATTTGTTGTGTTCAGCGTTGTGGCTTAAATGTTTGTATTATAGAGCGATATTCACACCACGCTTTGATAACTGAACTTGTTTGTTGACACCTTCATTCAAAATTGCAAATGGCGTCCAAATTGACCTTCTTTGTTCTTTGTCTGAATATTGCCGAATTGTTTTGAAGGTAACTCTTATTTTTTGTGCTCCTGCATTATTATATTCGAGCCTCCCACTTGCCAAGTAGCTGATTACCGGCTCGTCTATTCAGCCACAATGACAGTTGTAAGCAGGAACATGTAACAACGGAGAATATCAAACAAACCAATGTCCTCGCCATTGTAGTCAGTGTTTATTCTCGAAAGTCATCGCCGCCGTTATACACTTATTACCAACAGGTGTGGGCTGACATGCGATGATTCTAAAACACTCTATCTAACGTTCAATACCAACTTACGGCTTGGCTCGACCTTGACTTGACATCTGCGTGTGCGGAGCTCGACTGCCGTTTGCTCGGCGTACAGATTGTCGAGCGTGACAGACTTACATAATCAGCCGCTCAACTTGGGTGACGCACTCTGGCCGCAGGTTGAAGTATCTTTACAACCCTGGAGTAATGCTGAATTGATGTCGCTTGACTTCTGCACTCGCTTTTCACAACCGTCGTGTACAAAGACCCTGGCAAGACTGACCCGGTCTTGCCGTCTGTCCCGTGTGCCACACAACTAATGTCACGTGATACGAAACTCCTTGGAGTCACTTCCCTTTCTTCATCATCATCTGTTGCTCCACCGACTTCTCTTGTAACCCTGTTCTTACTCTGTCCGTTTCCCGCTGTCTCCCTCATATCGGTCCATGGCAGTAGGTTATTGGAATTCTTTTAATTGTGCTCCTTGTTTTTGACCCATACAGTAGTACCCATTTATCAATGCTAAGTCCGGTGCCAAGTTTCACTTCCTTTGACGTCCACAGATTTGCTAGTGCGATGAAAGCTCCTCTTGTCTTTTGTATTCTTTTTAATATCTCAATCTGTTCCCCCATTATTGTCTACACTGCTTCCCAAACAGGTGTAGGGTTCTGCCTCTTGAAGTGGGAATTCACCACGAAGGATTGGGTTGTTATTGATTACTCTGCTGTTTTGCATGTAAAACTTTGAAAACTTTTGAAATGTGCACAAAAGAAACGAAGCAACCTAAATAAGTAAACATTTAAATAATAATAATAATAATTACTATCATGAAAATTATATTTTCCAAAATCACAGTGAAGATGATTTTTATCACGTGTGATGATTGTTACTTTTATTTTTATTCCAAACCTGGTACAACAAATAGCAAGCCACTGGAAACAGAAAAATAATTGAAATACTAACAATTGTTATAATCACTGTGGTATTTGCTACAAAAGCAACCAACGTGCCGTGCAGGAACAAGCACATGAAAAGTCATTACATAAAGAAGCTTCATTTCTGGCAAACACATATAATTAGTCCCCCCCCCCCCCCCCCCACCCCCCCCTTCAGAATCAAATAAGCAACAAGTACAAAATGTACAAAAATAAAAGAAACAAGAAGCTCATTTCTATTAATACTCATTCCCGAATCTGTGTTCTTGCAAACATAATTTCATGTACGACAATTGGCAGGGAGTTGTCCGCCACTGAACTCTGAACAGTCCTTGCAAGATGTCCTGTTATGATTGAGGGCATCATTGTAGGTTCCCTCTCTACAGTGCTGACATGTCAAGGAGTCATTGATGATGTTGATGAACTCATTTTGTCCACAAACTTTTACGTGTTCTGAAGTTCTTGGCTTACCTGTTGGGATACAGACAAAACTGGTTACTTTAAGATATCTATGCAACTTTAATGTAACTAACTCTGTCCAACTTTAACATTTTCTCTCTGTAGTGGTCATAGCAGTAGTCGTACTGTTCCAACTTACAGATTAGAACTTACTATAGTTTAATCTTCAAGTGCCCAGTGAAAACCCACACAAAACGCTCATCATTGCTCTGTGTGAACTCATGAAGGAAACAGTAGTTGTGACAAGCCAAATGGCCAAAGCGCTGACAACAGGCCATCCTTCTCTTGAATGTGCAGTTCATTATCGAAGAGACAGCTGTCTGACAAACACAAACAGCCTGCACATGCATTATCATATAAAACAGCCACCAAGAATGCCGGAAAACAAGCTATCCATCATTTTCTGAATCTGCATTTCACCATAGTCACCACTGACACAAGCAAAAAACATCGCAAATGAACATCACATCTCACAGATCTCAGTCAACTTTAACTGAACTCATCTCTCTCTCTCTCTCTCTCTCTCTCTCTCTCTCTCTCTCTCTCTCTCTCTCTCTCTCTCTCTCTCTCTCTCTCTCTCTCTCTCTTCTCTCATCTCTCTCTCTCTCTCTCTCTCTCTCTCTCTCTCTCTCTCTCTCTCTCTCTCTCTCTCTCCGTTCAGCTTAAAATTAACTCTTTCTTGTTCTTTCTCCAACTTGAACTTAATTATTTCTCTCTCAGTCCAACTTTAACTTAACTCTCTCTCTCTCTCTTTCTTTGTGCGAAACTTTAAATTAACTCACCCTCTCTCTGTATGTCAAAATTTAACTTAATTCTTTCTCTCTCAATCCAACGTTAACTTAACCTTCTCTCTCTTTCTGTCAAACTTTGACATTACTCTGTCTCTGTCTCTTTCTCTACTTGGGAGCAGCCGACAGATAGTTGTTGGTTATGGTTTCAAGTCAGTGACGGTGGGCAGAGGATCTCTCAGTAGAGACAATGGCTACGGTCATCCGATCAGTATGGTCACTGCCAGGAAGGAAGAATGGTAGACTTCCCTCCTTATTGATTCCCGGGCAGAGGAGGCTCGTCAGCCTTGGTTGGTATCTCTTCTAAGAGAGGGAACTCTAAATCTCAAACCTCCGCTGCCTTGCGGGTATACCCATATGGGAAAGGCTTCGGGAGTAAACCCTGAGGACAAATCCGGAGATGGAGTCCCTAAGGCAGTTCCATGTTGTAAACAACATAGTTCTGGCAACTCCTGCGACGGCACCGATGCCAAGTTGCATTGGCTACTGCCTTTCCCTTGGTCAACATCGGCGACGTGGAGAGGGGGAACCTGCTACTGGGCAACAGCTGGTTCTCCGATTTCCATTGCCCAGGCTTGTGCCCTGAAGAGGTCACTTCAGCACCGCGTAAAGCGATGACACAACACGGGAAGTAGCATTTGCCGGTTATAAGTCTTAATGCTCGATTGGCGTAGAGCAAGGCGCCAGGGGCTACTTCCGACGGTGGGAGAGATCATCGTATCTCACTAGACAGCTACCGCCCGCCTAAGCTGGGCAGCCCCCAGTCAATAAGGTGTTGTCTCGCCACGGTTCATCTGCTCCTGAGGGTGTGTGGAGCTTAGGGGGAAATCCTGACACATGGACCGCAATCTATACACCTAACAGCAAGAAAAAAAAACAAAACAACCGGCCCTAAGGCTGGGAACATGGAACGTAAGAACCATGACCCCTGGCATCTCAGACGATCTAAATGAGATTGTGGATGCCCGCAAAACTGCAGTGATAAACAACGAACTGCTAAGACTGGGGATAGACATTGTCGCCCTGCAAGAGACCAGACTCCAAGAATCTGGAAGCATCAAGGAGAGGGACTTCACTTTCTACTGGCATGGCAAGCCGTGCGGAGAGACCAGGGAGCATGGAGTTGGCTTCGCTATCAGAAACAAGCTGCTCAATTCCATCATACCACCAAGTGATGGCACTGAAAGAATATTGAAGCTCCAACTCCAGACAGAGGCAGGCCCAGTTAGTATTATAAGCGTTTACGCCCCAACACTAACTGCAGCATCAGAATCTAAAGACAAGTTCTATGACGACCTTAGCAAAGAAGTCAGTGAAACACCAGAGAAACAACATCTTTTTATCCTGGGGGATTTCAATGCCAGGGTTGGCTCCGACCACGAATCTTGGCCTTCATGTCTAGGACAGTTTGGCGTTGGGAAGATCAATGACAATGGACAACGTCTCTTGGAATTCTGCAGCCACCATAATCTGTGCGTGACCAACACCTTCTTTGACACGAAACCTCAACACAAGGTGTCATGGAGGCACCCCAGATCAAAGAACTGGCACCAACTCGACCTGGTGCTCACTAAACGCAGCAACCTCCGCAATGTACGGATGACTCGCAGCTATCATGGTGCTGACTGCGACACCGACCATTCACTCGTCTCCAGCAAGGTGAAGATAAAGCCCAAGAGAATCTACAGAAGCCGAACAGAAGGAAGACCACGCATTGACACCAGTGGCACCCAAAATAAAGAGAAGGTCAACAAATTCATGCAGGCTCTAGCGGATACTCTGCCCGGCCCCACAGACGGAGATTCCACCGAGAGATGGAGTCATTTTCGCGACACCATCTACAATACAGCACTATCAACATTTGGCAAGAAGCAAACTAAGTCAACCGACTGGTTTGAAGCACACTCTGAAGAGATGCTCCCAGTCCTGGAGATAAAGAGACATGCATTCCCGATGTATAAAACATCACCTTCAGAGAAAACACTGCAGGCATTGCGAACGGCCAGAAATAGAGTACAACAGATGGCAAGAAGATGTGCGAACAGGTACTGGCTACAGCTCTCTGCTCAAATTCAAACTTGTGCAGACACTGGAAATATAAGAGGAATGTATGAGGGCATCAAGCAAGCTGTCGGTCCATCAAAAAATAAGATGGCCCCTTTACGATCAACTGAGGGGGTAATCATAAAAGATCGAGCGAAACAAATGGATCGCTGGGTAGAACACTACTCAGAGCTATACTCAGTGGATAACACTGTCAGCGAAGAAGCTCTGGAAGCCATCGATCAACAGTCCGCCATGCATGCCTTGGATAACGAACCTTGCCTCACAGAAATCAGCGAAGCACTAGACTCTCTCAAATCCGGCAAGGCACCTGGAAAAGATAGTATTCCACCTGAAATTTTAAAATGTAGCAAAGAAACAATCATCCCAGAACTGTATGCAATATTACAGCTCTGCTGGAGAGAAAAATCAATACCACAAGATATGAAAGACGCAAACATCGTTACCCTTTATAAAAACAAAGGCGACAGAAGCGACTGCAACAACTATCGCGGCATTTCCCTTCTCAGCATTACAGGCAAGATTTTTGCCAGAGTAATCCTTAAAAGATTACACATTCTTGCTGAAAGAATCTACCCCGAATCGCAGTGCGGATTTAGACCCAACAGGTCCACCATCGATATGATTTTCTCACTCCGGCAGCTCCAAGAGAAGTGCAGAGAACAGAGGAAGCCATTATATATAGCCTTCATCGACCTCACAAAGGCATTTGACCTCGTGAGCAGAAGCGGCCTTTTTAAGGTCCTTGAAAAGGTTGGATGTCCACCCACCCTTCTTAGTCTCGTGAAATCATTCCACGAAAACATGCAGGGGACCATTTTATTTGACGGCTCAACATCCCAGTCATTCAGCATCAGCAGCGGAGTAAAGCAGGGATGCGTGCTTGCTCCTACACTCTTTGGTATCTTCTTTGCTGTTCTCTTAAGGCAAGCATTTGGGACTGCCACTGAAGGCATATACCTCCACACAAGATCTGATGGCAAACTTTTTAACCCATCAAGACTCAAGGCAAAGACCAAAATAAGACCAAGATGCGTAAGAGAACTACTTTTTGCAGATGATGCAGCACTGACTACTCATACAGCAGAAGATCTCCAAAGGCTCATAGATCGTTTTGCAGCTGCCTGCAAAGACTTTGGGCTCACCATTAGCCTAAATAAAACACAGGTGATGGAACAAGATGCTGATGCGCCTCCGTCAATCACAATCTCTAATTATGAATTGAAAGTCGTCCACGATTTTGTGTATCTGGGATCGACAATATCAGATAATCTTTCATTAGAGACAGAAATCGATAGACGCATTGGAAAGGCAGCCACAACATTTTCCAGGCTAGCTAAAAGAGTTTGGGAGAATAATAGACTAACAGAGCGTACAAAAGCTCAAGTATATAAAGCTTGTGTTGTTAGCACACTACTCTACGGGTCTGAATCCTGGACCCTGTACTCAAGACAGGAAAGGAAGTTGAATTCCTTCCACATAAGATGTCTGAGACGTATCCTGGGCATAACATGGAAAGACCACATAACAAACAAACAGGTGCTTGAAAGAGCGGATATTACCACAGTGCACACCCTCCTCAAGCAGAGACGCCTCCGGTGGTTGGGCCACGTATCTCGAATGGAGGACGAACGTATTCCCAAAGATCTCCTTTACGGAGAACTAGCCACAGGAAAGAGGCCAACCGGAAGACCCCAAATGCGATATAGGGATGTGTGTAAACAAGATATGAAAACCATTGGAATAGATCCAGACACGTGGAAGAGAGTTGCAACAGACAGATGCTCCTGGAGAAGAGATGTACGAAACGGACTGGTGCTCTTTGAGCGCAATCAGATCCAAAAAACTGAGGAGAGACGGCACAGGCTCAAAGAGCAGTCACTTACTGCGGGACTTGCCTCGTCTCACAGATGCGGAAACTGTGACAGAGATTGTCATTCTCGAATTGGACTATACAGTCACCAGCGGTGCTGCCAGGCACCTCCCAAGCGGCACAACTCTATAGTCCTTCAGGACTGAAAGAGGCCTACTACTACTACTATATATATATATATATATATATATATATATATATATATATATATATATATATATATATATATATATATATATATATATATATATATATATATATCCAACTTTAACATGTCTTTCTCCCCTTGTCCAACTTTAAGTGAACTCTTTTTCTCCCTCTCTCTCCACCTGTAACTTAACTCTTTCTCGCTCTCTCTCCAACTGTAACTTAACTCTTTCTTGCTCTCTCCCCAACTTTAACTTAGCTCTTACTCGCTCTCCCTCCAGCTTTAACCACAACTCTTTCAGTCCTAGAAGCTTTCACTGAAGACAACCAAGAAGGAAAAATAAGACCACTATGAAAAATCTGTCTACTGCACGACTTTAATGAGGCTAAATACACATTGTCAGTGGTCACTGAGGTGGCTAGATTTCCCAAGCATGTCCTGCCAAATGTAAAAACGTAAGATAACAAATTACGCTAGTGTTTGCTTCACATGTGGAGAAACATGATCACTGTTGCCAGTCAGCAAGACACATAATGATAATGATGATGACAATGAAAAATATCAGTTGCTAGTTGATTGTTTTAGATAGTTCATTGTTCCATATTATTAGCTTAGGAAAAACATCCCCTGTTTGGGTTTTCGTTACGAATGTTGCCTGTCTAGATAAACAAAATGATAGAGTTTTTATTGTTCTGTAAATGTCTACGTTAAAAAATAAAACGGATTCAATTACCGATATAATTTATAAGCATTGTTACATTGTTCAAACAAGTTAAGACATAACTTTAACCAACTCAGTATATTTTTATAATTTAGTATATTTATATAATGTAACTCATTCAGTATATTGTTGTACTGTAACTCATTCAGCAAAGTTTTGTACTGTAACTCATTCAGTATATTGTTGTACTACAACTCATTCAGGAATAATTTTAAAACAAGTAGTTCCTTTGCAGTTACTACCACTGGGGTGTGAAGTGTAAAGACTGAATATTGTACATGTTGTAAAGAATCAATTTAATACTCTACTAGCAGTAAAGAAACCAAACTATACTTGTGAGGTGTTTAGCTTTTGTCCCACCAGTTGGTGGTAAAGTGATAACTCTAAATAGACCGGACAATGCCGCCCCTTAAGAGGTGTAACAGAGCACCATCTCTGTTAGTGGGTTAAGAGGTGATGTGCAAAGACTAGGCACGGTTGAGCATCCCGTAAAAACGTAACTAGGGACGCTCAAGCCGTGACGCGGGGGTTAGAGATGTTAGTTACTATCTGGACCTTGAATTGACAACATCTATTGTAATAACAGAAAACCTCTTGTATGCTGTTTTAATATTATACGATGTATTCAGTCAAATTAAACATATGAAAAATACAACCAGGACTTCGTTTGTATCTGCCATATAACTGTTGCACTGTTATATGAGTAGATTTGGTGCCGCTATCCCAGGATTTTGGACTTGGTTGTTGCAGACACAGCGTGAAGTATTACGAAAATATGCGGCACAGCGGAGGACTTTTGTTGAACGCCTTTTCTCAAGTTGCTTTGCGTTGCTACAACAAAAACGTTACCACAACAGATGTTTTGCTGGATATATCGAATTTTACTTACTGAGTGAATCTTGTCAGAAGCCGCAGTCAAAGGATCCAGACCTTGTCAAAGGTTGCAACTCATATTGGAACCACCGCAAATCGTTTTACTGAGGCTAGTTGATTGGAGCCCGCCATACATCTTATCATGAATTGCTGGATGGAGCTACCATCGTAGGCTGTTTGTCAGAATTGCCATCATCGTGTCCTGGAGTGACCTGGCCGTTGTCCTTGGGCGTCACTATGCTGTAAGTCTTGACCTGCTGTTATCGGGGCTGTTGATTGACCTTGGCTGCCTGAAGGAGGTCACTTACTGGAGCTGTCCCAGACTGAAGAAATTTTGCTGCTTTCGAAAACAAAACAGCCGCAACTAATCTGAACTTTGGGAGAAACCATAGCTCATCAAGATGTCTGTCATGAAGAATGCGATTTACTTGCTTTGGTCTTTTCGGACGCGGGTGGGCATAACGGGTTGCCGTCCTGCTGAAGAAGAGAACCTATTGTAAACGCTTCGTTTTTGAGCTTGAGCCGTTTCAAATCCAGACGTGCCCTTTTTCGGGTGAAGTCCAGACGTGCCCTTTTTCGGGTGAAAAGAAGCCACAAATCCGAGGGTGCCGACCAATGGGTGAAATGAAGAGTCCAGAAGTTTTCCTTTCTCTATGATGGAATCGAGGAAACACAACATGCTCGTTTTTTTTCCTGTGAAGCCTACAATTGTCAAGCATAATCGTCAGTCGGCACATTTGGACTTTCCTTTTGGACTCGTGGAAGATATATCCATGAACGGTATTTAAGATAATTGATATTAACTAATATAACATAACATTGTGTGTTAAGTAAAATTAATTAATTAATTAGAACACTTGATTTTTATAGGACGAAAAACAGATGCTTACGTCCCTTGTCTAGTTCAAATACGCCTGCAGTTGTATACTTATTGATAACTATTAACTATATTATAATTGTGAATTTGTTTATATAAGTTGTAAAGCAAAACTATTTCAGCATGGCAGAGGAACAAGTTTCGTTAACACAGGTTTTAACTGGAGTAGGCACGGCAATAGGCAGACTCAACTCCGCAATAAAATAGCAAGGAGTATCCATGTATGTATAATTATTTGTTGTAGGATATTGACGAAGTGAAAACTTGATGCATGTTTTTAAAGATTTGTTCTTTAAATAACCTTTTTGCAGAGTATGGAATAGCGATAGGAAAGCTGCCTACGTATTGAAAACAACATATCATAAAGGCGTGGTGAACTAATATGGATATCTTTTATAGGAAGTTAGGACGTTTGACAGAGTTGATGGACAGCTTAAGGATGGACGTAGACAGAATTTCATCTATGATAGAACTGATAAAGAGACAGACGCTCGAACGAACAGAGCACAAGACAGATATGAGATATTTTGATGTAGACAAGCCCAATAGATGGCAGCCGGTCAATAAGAACGATAACCAGTGTGGTTACAATTCTAAAGTTATCAACCATATACATATGAAACCAGATAAGAGAGAGACACAGAGATATGTAGTGAATCAAAACAAAAATTTAGGAATTGGTAATGGCCAGAAAAGGAATTTGTATAAGAAACAGTGGTCTTGGCCTTCAAATAGTGAAAACGCAAGAGCTTTACGAGAAAACTGGTTACAGATTAGACAGTTGCGATATTCCGTAACAAGGTTGAGTAACAGAGAAAAAAACACAGACAAGATTTTGGGTAGTCAGGAGGTATCTTCAGTCTTTAGTGTCAGACAAGAAAGAGAGACACAGACGCAGCCAGGCAGTAGTGTGGAAAAGAGTACTCAGACATCGATTGATAAAGTAGTAAGGAAAATTCAATCAAAACCAACTGAGTTGAAAGTGACAAAGAGAGACACCGTTGCATTAAAGAGAGACACCAGCACAGAGGTTGGACAACCCAAGACAAAAGACAGCAGAAAGAAAATTAGAAAGAGTGTTAGGACTAGAAATGAAAAAAGTTTGCTCATATATAATCATGGATGTGGAACCGAAGAATCTTCTGAGTCGTCTCTGGAATCAGAATCTTCAGACCTCACAGATTTTGGTATAGAATATACACCAGACAGGGATTTAAAAGGAATGAATAGGAACGAGAGGATTGCACTACGAGCAGATCCTGACTCGAAGCGAGATGTTTCCTCGTACGGTATGGTTGCTGGTAGGCAAGCAGACAAATTTTTAGTTAGTGACTCTTTGGAACAAGATACAGTATATATGGTAGAAAAGTAGCGAAGGCTAGGAGACGAATACCAAGAGAGAGAGAGAGAAAAAGATACTTTCAAAAAGAAAGATGTTTGTCTAGTAGAAAGTAGAACACAAAAACAGCAGAAGGCTGAAGCGTCGCTGGACAAAGCTAGAAGTCTCATGAAATCGATAAGACCATGGTTATATTTAACTCATACGTGAAGGTTTAGTATTTGGTATGGCTTGGAGTAATTCAAGTATGATGAGGGTTATACCGGCTCAAATGTTGTGTTGCTGTGGAGAGGATTAAAGTGGAAAATGGTGGAGAATCACTGGAAGTGATGTGTGATGTTGAGAACTAATGTAGTATTGTCTTGTATTGCATAGGTTGTTTTGGGTATAAAGGAGTCATAGAATAGTCACCGATTAGGGTAGTGCGACTGTTATAGCCTGAGAATAGCGCGAAGAAGTAGATCATTGTTATGAAGTGATGAGGAGGTTAAGATGAAGTGAATGAGTAGTTGACTGTAGAAATTAGGTAGGACAGAGAGTAGTGTTTGGTTGTGATAATTGAGAAAAGTGGAAATAAGAAAGCAGTTGAATTGTTGAGTATTGGAGTGATTCGTCTGATTGTTATAAGAGATTGAGGAGAAGTGAGTGATTTGTTATGCGGTGTCCTTGTGTGCGTAAGCGTGTGGATAGACCTGTGTTAGTCGTGATGAGTAGAGAATGAAGAGTGAAGTTTTGAAACACCGTCTAGTTAGAATGCATGGATAGATAGATGTCAGGTTCTTAGTAATAACGGAGCGAGATATACTTCATAAATGTGTGAAATTGTGTAAGAAACACCCAGAGGACGCACATGATATGCGCGTGTTGATGATTAGAGAATAGACTAGTTAGAGTGAAAACGTGGGACGGTTGTGTTGAGTGAGGTTGTCGTGAGGAGATAGTTAATGGTCGTATGAGGTTGTGGTGACTGTTTTTGAATGAGTCCCGATAAATGTAAGTAACCTTGAATAGTGGTGAGAGATGAGTGATGTAAGCAGAGGAAGCAGAGATTAATTAGTTGAACGTCAGAGTATTAACAGTAGAGCACGGTAGAACATGGTCTCCATGGGGTCGGAAGTGAACATGGATTTAGTGCCATGATGTAATGGAAATTTAATAAGCGCCATGAGATTGCTGGTTTTTTTTTTAGGACGTGGGTAATGCTTATAATAACTGCTGCGCCAGACAGCGTTAATCTGTTAATAGTAAAACAATTGAATGCCATGTTTTACTCCGAAGAATAATTATATACTGTGGATATCAGTTGTCACAGCGAACATAGATAAAATGCCATGAGGTTTTGGGGGTCCGTGATATATGGACTGATAAAGAATAAAGTTGATTGCAAGCAGTGATGGGTTAGAAGGTCACAGACATGAGTTCAGTGGCGGTATTTTGTTGCTGTTGATAACGGCATAAATTGACAAGTAGAGGTTTTAGGAGATATGCCCATAATAAATGGACATTAGTGGATTGCTGAAGTTTTCGACGAGATTAAAAGGGAATTCTGATATGGAGTATTCCTGAGTGAGGTATAGGAGAGATTTGGTTATGTTAGGTGATGTTTATAATGTTGGAGGAGGTCTTGAGTGATAGGGCCCATAATGGACCTTTTGATCTGTGTACTGTCTGTAATATATAGACATTTAGGAGTGAATTATTACATAAAGTCTAAGGGCGACATAGGGGGATAAATGTGAGTGTGGTTTTTGTAAGGAAGAGTTCTAGTTCTTTGACTTTCCGGTTCGCACCGATTCTTTGTCTTCCTATCATGTGCGAGTGATTGCAGGTTGTTTGAAAGCGGAGAATTAGTAATGTTGAGGTAATACTGTTAGTGATGACGATAGGGAGTTTGAGGTAGTATCAGAAGAGTACGGCGTTTTGAATTTTTATAGTTGAGATCAGATATTGGTATATATGCTCGTGATGAAAAGGTTTAAGCTGATCGCTTATGAAGAGAAGAAGAAGTATTTCGAAAAGGTACACATATATGTTGTGATGTGTTGTATAAAACTGAGATTTTGTAAGGCAGAAATATTATGATGTATAATAGATACCTATATATACGTGGATTTCCTTATGAACTGTGTTTTTTTTAAAATGAAACCTTGTAGGCATCATATACGGAAACGAAGAAGAAGTATCACTTCACGAAGATCTATAACAGAACATAGCGGTTAGCTATAAGAGATAAGCTGGAGAACTGGACTCGAAGGAAGTAGAAATAAAGTTCATTGGTTAAGAGGGGGTTAGTTTAAGATGGGTTGGAGAAATAATATTGGGGTTAAGGTTTTAGTGAGGGAAAGAATAAGTAGAATAAGTAGGTTAGGGATTAAGACTTTTCAGGAAAAGTCTTCTTAAAGATAGGGAGGAATGTAACAGAGCACCATCTCTGTTAGTGGGTTAAGAGGTGATGTGCAAAGACTGGGCACGGTTGAGCATCCCGTAAAAACGTAACTAGGGACGCTCAAGCCGTGACGCGGGGGTTAGAGAAGTTAGTTACTATCTGGACCTTGAATTGACAACATCTATTGTAATAACAGAAAACCTCTTGTATGCTGTTTTATAATTATACGATGTATTCAGTCAAATTAAACATATGAAAAATACAACCAGGACTTCGTTTGCATCTACCATATAACTGTTGCACTGTTATAGAGGTTTATATATATATATATATATATATATATATATATATATATATATATATATATATATATATATATATATTATAAGAGTTTGATATGATAAGTTGTCTAAGGGCATCCCTAATGGGATGGATAATCATTCCGAGACTTCCCTTCAGAGGAAACCATATAATATTACTCAAGAACCCCCACTGGGAGAACTTTAGACTTAACGTTTAAGTTCCTACACAGAAATAGAAAACACAAGGTTCCTCCATAAGGCTTATAGAGATTATGGCAATTCGCCACAGCAACCGAGGAATTTGCCTTCCCTCCCCCCTTAATAATGTTGACTGTGTGCTGTCTGCCAGCCTCATATATCTCACATTATATAATGTCAAAAGTGACTCATGTCAATTGGACTCAACAATAGTTGACCAAAACATCCACAATGAAAGATACTCAACACAGTTAAACAAAACATTCACAATGAACTGTACTCAACAACAGCTGAACATGATATTCACAATGAAATGTACTCAACAGCAGTTGAACAAGACATTCACCATGAACTGTACTCAACAACAGCTGAACAGGACATTCACAATTAAATGTACTCAACAACAATTTTTAACACCACCCTTGTATTGAGCAGACTGAAAGGGTTCTAATGAAGCTCTAGGTTCCATCTAGTGACATCATATACACTTTAACATTGCATATGCATAGATAACATATTCAGTGAAGAAGAAAAAAACTCAGATACTTCACGCCAACCAACCAACAGCCTTTCAACCTATTACAATAACTCTCCAATGACCAACAGCATTAACCACATCTCTAAACCTCCTCCTTCAACAACAATCCTAAAATAAACCATGCACTATCCCCTTCAATTGGCACTGGAGAAAGAGTTTTCTTCTTCAGGGCAAAACACCAGTTCATACACACTGCCCTGTTTCACTATAATCTCACAGCCACTAATAGGCGGTGTTAAGTAAAGTTTTCAGATAGCAGCTTTCCTCATGATACACCCTTATCAAGTGTTTTGAAGGAATAAAACTATAATGAATCCTTAGTGGTGACGAGACTGCCCGTTGAAGCTGACACCTGGGGTCATTCAATAGTTGAGTATCCACTCTTTGTGATAACAAAAAGTAAATCCTCGGTACGTTTTAACAACGACGTCCTGAAGACCAACCAGTGGTTTGGAAAATAGATCAAACCTTCTTACAGCATTCCACAACGCAAGTTAATCCCAACCAAGTTTCAGAATGAAAATAAACGCTAACACTCGTTCCTGGAATGCAGCTAGTAATCCAACTGAATAAACACTTTTCCAAACATCCCCTTCCTCCAAAATAAGCCACAGCTATTAATGAGCTGGTTTAATTAAATAGTTCCTAAGTGTGCTGATATTTGTATAGAATATATGAATATTGTGCCTAGGGGTATATAGAGTGTGCCTGGATTCGAGATATAAGAAATGATACATGGTTCTCTTCCTTGTTGTATTCTCCAGGAACTAGACTACGGCTCTATTTCTCATAAGGATGAGACTAGGTAGAAGCAGATCACAGTCTAATTCACTTTAATAAGACTAATCACCTGGAGAAGATATTGAGAGTCAGGTCAGTTGCCATACCCTTCAAGGGAATAAGATCCTCTATATGAATTCTTAGGCCACGTACGTTCAACCTCCGCACATTAACTCTCATATTTAAATAAACAAATAACAGATATCACTACACCAACATTACTTTGTAACAACCTTCAAAAGACAGTAAGGACAACTCCTGGTTCTAACTCTTTTAATGTAAACGTAACAATGAGTTATGGGAACTCAAACATTTCTGCATTTCTAAAACCTAGAAAACATGATAACACAATAAACCATCATCAAACAGTACACTGTGCATAATCAGATTCAACAACCCATTTCCCACCAAGCAAATCACTACCAATATCTGGAATGGTTTTACATCATTACATCACATACTACATGTACGCGACTAAAGCTTCATTAACTACATATGTAGTCCATTTAACTTGTATAGGTTGTTGGTTTGATCATTCTCCTAACTACTCCTGTGATATGTCACTCCTAAAAACTCAAGAACGAGGTCCTAACACTCCACACAGAGCTTGATAAACAAACTGTACCTAAGCTCCTTGATACAAACATAATATGTCGTTACTACACCGTCTCTTATATAAAGCTTTCCATCGATGAGGGGGGGGGGGTCTTCTCATTCTTGATGGACCTTACGAATGGATATAGCACTGTCTTATAGTTCCTCTGACTGACGATATATATATATATGTGAAATGGGAATGCTGGACTGTCGTGTAATCCCATTGCATGTGGAACATAGCAGATAGACGTAGGCACTGTCTAAGATTTGTTCCCGCTATGCGATGATGATGATGTCGGCATGTTTCCTTTGGGCCACTTTCACTTGTAGAGGTCTTGAGATTAACGTGAGTCTGCATTTGAAATGGCAATTCTACCAATGGCGGTTTAGCTCAAATGCTACCAGCTTGTGAAGCCAGGACCAGGTAATGGGCGTTCTGTAATTGCTGGTTGAAGTTATTCGAGCGGCAAAGCCAATTACGTGTAATGTTCTTACTCTTCGGCGACTGCAAAGGTAGGATCCAAAACATGTCTTGTATGACGTGGATACAATTTAGAAGTGCCGTCCCTGTTCCAGATATAGGCTGGACTACATAACCGCATACATGAATTTGAGTGTTACCCGTCCGAAGCTTCTGCAGACGAAAGTAGAGGTTACTGATCCACTCTTCTAGACTAGCTCTTGTCTTAAGCTGTACAATACACGAATTCTCTTCCAGAGGCATTTTGTGGTAGGTAGGACCCACTGTCGAAACCACCTCACTTCTATAGATTTGCTTGACAAATGCTAAAAAATCAGGAACTGCAAAAGGAGGTAACCGAGATTTGACTTCCCAGCTGTCGTGGGAAATTATAAGATGAGTTGCTTCCCTCAGTTTTCCCTATTATAGTATGGTTTTGCTTCTCTAGGTTTTCCAAAAATATAGTCCAAGTTATCCTCTCGCAAAACTGTCTTTCCTTCAGGGCCTTTAAGATGAAAAAATAAAACAAACGATATACATTTGACAGCGTATCAATTGTCATTGTAACTCTAACACACAGAGAATAATAATAAAAATACAGGAATGAGGAAGGGGTGGCCTTCCCCCACCTTTACCTCTCTGTGAATTAAGCTGTCTTTAACCCCGAATAGTGAGGGGGCGGGGTTTTATCGATTGCATGCCTGTAACCTAGCCGTATGTTGGTCTGGGGTTTCGTGACTATTCCATCTACTGACGTTATCAAATGTCACGATAAGACACTACGACCATGACGAACCACTTCTCACATTACATTGGGAAACACCCAAACACATGATAGAAAATATCTAATCTTTCTCCAGAATAATGCAGTATTCACTCACAGAATATGGATCCACCCTCTACCCATTTCCCTCTTGTAACAGGAGGGGGGGGGGGGGGGGTCAAATATCCTCTTCTTATAGCATCCCACACTGCACGATTTAACTGAACATAAAATC
>JACEFZ010025478.1:0-2500 GCA_014155875.1 Cepaea nemoralis
ACTGTTATTCTGATCTGGACCCCGAATACATGTTTAAATAAACACACTTTGTGTTTCTGATCTGGCGGACGTTTATAACATTGTGAAAATGACCTCAAAGGTCGCCAGCCGGCTAACTTCGAAACCCGTATGTCGGAATTGTGAAGCTGTGTTCACGTCCCCTTGGTCATAGACACCGATTGTGTAAGTAAACTATGATATACATGTATTGGCATGATTGACAATAAAGAATATATAAGACTCAACCAAACTCGAAGAGCAGAAAATATAACCAGTCCTTGTTTAGGACTAACTCGAAAGAGAACAAAGAATGGAAGAAATATCCACACACACACACACACACACACACGCGCGCACACACGCACGCACGCACGCACACACACACACACACACAAACACACACACACACAAACACACACACACACACCACACACACATACACACACACACACACACATACACACACACACTGGTTTCTTACGGAAAGGTATGTGAGCCGGCCGTTCAGAAAGCAATGGCAAACTACTGAACGTAAAACTTGCCAAGACGTCAACAGCAGCTGTAAAAATGCTGGTGTTGACTGCAATGTCCTGTAAATAGAATATGTAAAAAAAAAAAGAGTCGCATTGCAGACAGTGTCGCGCTGGGTTTTAGCGTGATGGTATTGGAGCCAGTCATTCAGAAAGCAATGGCAACTACTGAACGTAAACTCGCTAAGACATCAACAACAGCAGTGCTGGTATTGACAGCGATGTCCTGTAAATAGAATATGAAAACAAAGTCGCATTGTGCATGGCGTGATAGATAGATATTGTTGTAGACAAATAGCATCTCGTTGGATGACGTGGGCGGTGTCACACCGACCGTCTTCAGTTTTCTTTATTATCTAGGCTGTGTCGACCTAAGCGTCCTAAAAATGTATATCCGCCCCGATTCGGACCCAACCCATGACCACCAAGCCAGAGTCTATCTGCTACGCTACGGCGGATCCCCTTGAAATGTACATTAACCTATCATAAATCAAACAACAAACACACGGACCATTAGCTTTGATCTGATATTTTAGGAACATTTCCAGAAGAAACATGCCTGGATGGTCGCTTTTAATGTGTTGACATAATACGCAGAAATATCAATGGTTGGGAAACTCTTGAGGTCATTGAAATAACATGAGAAATAGATTCGCTGATATTGATCAGCCTGCAGACACAATTTATATGTTATAAGCACATACAATTATGTGAAATAGACTGGCGGAACTTCAATACACGGTGGCTGTTTCTATGTAAATCGTGTGGACTAATGCGATGTGTCGCATCCTCTAAGACTGCCGCTATGGCGTAGTGACTGGATGCTCGACTTCGGACCCGGTTGTCATGCAATGGAATCTGCATAGATTCGAATTAAAAATAAAATTGTCCTGTTCTATCCCAGGTGGACCAAGTCTGAAATATGCACCAATTATTGTCTTGAGAAGTGCAGGGGGCTGGTGTGCTACTGACCACACCATTCACCAAGTACCGATTGGTCAATGAAAATATGGGTCTAACACTTAATGGCACGTACAGCGTGTAAAAAGGTCATTTACTTTACTTTTTTATGAACCTGGGCACAGCAAGGGAATCATTTGCTCTGACTGACAGAAAATTATTCCATTAACGGTGGTCATAAACGAAACATGTGAATGTAGAAGACACATGAAACCTCGAGATGATCTTTCTAAGAAAACATTTATGGACAGGTAATGCATTTGTTCAGAAACTTCATAAGAGACCTCGAGCTCAATAACCTGTCGTGACGTGTGTGTCGATGTTCGGAATCGGTTGCTACAGGGGTTAAAGGCAAGAGAACCGGTGTCACCGGAGTCTGTCCTAAATGACTCAGTCTTCTTTCCGCAATGTGGCATGGCGAAAGCGTCAACAAGAACCCAACCGTAACTCCAGTGATGACCCGTGAATTAAATGACAGTTTGGAAATGAACCCACGACCTTCGTAACGCATGCAGGCGACTTGATCACTTCGTAACGGAAACAGCTGGAACTTGTTTTTATCTAACAACTGTAGCATATAACTTTGAGTTGGTCAGATATAACATTTGATAACATGATTTATTTGTCATGAAATATTTTTGACAACGGTTAGTAGTGATTATTTCCGATTTTCTTCCCACCATAATCTGATTTATGTGCCTGCTCTACTCCAGACTACCTCCACATTTGTGTAGTCACTCCTGCTGTCAGCTTTTATATATTCTATCACGCTACAAATTGCCGGTTCATAATCGTACATTCATATGGAAATGAAACGGAAATTGAGGTAATGAATAGAAAAGAATAGGGAGACGTTAAACGGATAGATAAACAGAGTAAGAATGGAAATATGTACGGATTGGATGGAAGGATTCATCCATACATCATGTGCCATGCCGATAAGCATGGGCGGTCACGATTCACTATTTCACTAGATCACCAGAGTCGTGGATCAGCTCAGTGTTCTTGTC
>JACEFZ010025478.1:7500-23940 GCA_014155875.1 Cepaea nemoralis
ACGGGCCTGCGTGCTCAATTTGTTACCCTTTGAAAATAAAGTCTGTTCGTTCGTTCGTTATCCATCCGCGTGTCCCCCACACATACATCCATCACCCAACCACACACATACCCACAGGCACATGCATTCCCCCATCCAGCCACCCACCCCCAACCCACACATCCCACACTCATCTACCCTCCCACCTACACACACCCAAACTACCCAGCCAAACACACATCCCTAATCCTCACATACATCCTTCATCCACCCGCATGCATATCCCACACCTCCCCCACCCCTCACACATCTCCCCTCCCAAACAACACTCCACCCATAAACACATTCCCCCCAAACACACATCCCCCCACATGCATTCCCCATACACATCCCCGCCCACACATCTCTCTCACACAGACACATCCCTCACCTACAAACATTCTCACCACACACACATCTCTCTCACACACACACATCCCTCACCTACAAACATTCTCACCACCCACACATACATTCTCCATCCACTCACATTTACCCCATCCAAACTCACACACTCCCACCCACACAGACATATCCCATTCACAGACACACCCCAAACCCAACCCCCACACCCATCACACACCCATCCCCCAACTCACACACATCTCCTACTCACCCATTCACCCACCCAAATACACATTCCCTACCCACATCCCCAACCCACCAACACCCACATACTTCCAACCATCCTCTCAAATATCCCCACCCACACACACATCCCTCACACACGCACACATACATCCCCCACCGACTACACATCCCTTCACCCATCCACACATCACCTAGATGACAGACAGACAGACAGACAGACAGACAGATAGATAAATAGATAGATAGATAGATAGATAGATAGATAGATAGATAGATAGATAGATAGACAGATAGCCGTTGTGACTAATTGAATGATGGTTTGACTGGTCGATTTATTTATTGTGTCAGAGAGGCGTAATGAAAATTAGAAACGTAATGGTTGATTAGGAACTTTCTTGTCTAGACACACGGTTATGGTTTCTCATTTCCGTAGAGTTAATGACTCGAGATGGTCGACGAAACGTAGCCAAGGAAACTGCCCTAATGACATGGTGCTAGCACGCCAAACGGGAACATCAAGCACAGAAGCGTTATTATGCATATCATTTTGAATAATAGCCGACGACACATTTTTGAGCCAACTATAAGAATAAATATAATATTCAATACAACGTTATATGGAATAATCTGAATTGAGCGTTTGATCCAAACTTCTTCTTTTATAACAGTTGTTACTGACATCATTGGACATCTGGTTTTGTCTGTTCTAACAGTTGTTATTGTAACACATTCTATGTATATAGGTATGAGTAGAGTGATTTACTAGCTTCACATTATAGATTGAGGGTACACAAACAGTACCATCACCCTACACAGCAGATAGTGAAACGAATGACGATTTCATCAAAATAAAGAGCTTTTCACTCAAAGTGATGCACATCATGCGAGCCATAAACTCACTAGTAGATCTCTTAATCATATTCTTCTCATCATCTTCATGTAACTAACCAGCTGACATAGTCGTTCATGCCAGATCTAGGTTACTAGTGCTATAGATCAGCTCTGCTAATAAAATTACTCCATTCCACTGTCACATTCCATCTAGCATCATTTCTCTTGGTCTACCTCTGCTTATTTTCCCACGGGTTTTTCCATTTGTCATGATCTGATGCCTCTCTTCTCATCACTTGACCAAATAATGCTGCTTCTCTCTTTCTTACATTTGTATATAATATTCTAGTTACACCAGCCTCATGTGGGCAATCATTCGTAATTACTCTGCATTTCAGTTTTCCGCAACATTCATCGCAGGAATCACATTTCGATGCTTTCAATATGTCTCTAATTTATTCATTAACGTTCCATAATTCGCTGCCATACAGCAAATTAGGTTCTATATAACATTTCAGTGCTGTCTTTCTTACACTAAATAATAGAGAATTATTGCATAAGATCCGTTTCATTTTCTGGAATGCAGCTTCTACTACTAAACAACCAAAAAGATCGATTGTTTTATGTTAGCTACAGCAGAATGCCCATGATAACAATTATGATCTATGGACTCAAGCGTTCAAGCTGTATAATCTGTTCGGGTATTATTATAATTATTTTTGTTGTTGTTTGGCGCTCGGTTTGAATTCACTAGACTAAATTTTGCGTGTTAATTAGCTTTCGCTATTACCAGTGTCCATCGCCATCAGGCGAACGAACTCCGACTTCAGATATACTTGTAATTTACGCCCCAAATCAAGGACGAGAAGTCAACATTTTAGTCCAGATATCCGAGTATAAGTTACCATAAGTATAAGTATTTTGCGAGCGATACATGCAATATGTTGCCAATCTGTTCTTGAAACACAGACACACTTAATTGTTGTTTGTAAATTATTTTGAACTGTACTTTCAACAGCAGTAATTGCAAAGTAAAAAAGTAAATCTGTCATTTTCATGCATATTGAAAATTTAGGCATTTTGGGTACATAAACCTTCGTCTCCTATCGTTCTTTATCCCTCGTTGGGCCATAGGCCTTCAACCAGTTCATTCCAAGCCATCCTATCCTTAGCTATCCCATAGGCATCCGTTCATTTCCTCCTCATATTATCCATTTCTGTTTCCGTTTCTCTTCTTTGTGTGATTTGAGGTCTTTCTGTATTTCTTTTGCCTTGGGACTTCCACACAAAGACCTCTCTTGTTATAATACTACCAGGTCTTCTCAGGTCCTATCCAGCGACAGCATCTTTTGTTTCCCTCTTGATTCATTGCTGTTTTGTCCAGTTCTCTCCATGATCTCCGCGTTAGTGAATCCGTCATACCATTGTGTCAAATTCTTCTAAAAAGTCGTTACAGTCGTTACATCATTACATTTTAAAAAATTTTAAAAAATAAAATATAGAGACAATATAGCCTTATTTAGAAAATAAGAATACAACTGAAGAAATTAAAGAGGTCTCCGAGAAATATCAAGCAAAATTTGGCAATACTTGAAGAATGAAAGAAAATGAGGGAGAAATACACCATTACTGTACATAATAGGTACAATACTTTAGAAAATAAACAAGGCTGTTTTGATGAACAAAGGCAAATGCTATAGTCAATACAACAGACATCACATGAAATAATACCACAATTAAAAAAAAAGACGCCGAAGAAGAAATGGATGACAGAGGGGATTCTACAACTGATGGGCATTAGAAGAATTAGTAAACAAAATCAATAGAAATATATAAGAATACATAGAGAAATAGTACAAAAACGAAAGGCAGCAAAAGAACTCTCATCTACATTACTAGTGCAAGAAGGTCTAGGACAGTGGTTCTCAACCGTTGGGGAATTCCCCCTAGGGGGGAATTTTAGGATTTCCAAGGGGGGGGGGGAAATGAAGATTATTTCAAGACCGCATTAATACAAGAACCGATTACTTAATATTGTTCTTCCCTCCATACTTTACGGTTCTGTACTTCTCACGCTTCTGATATTCGTCTTATAACCTAAGTAGACCCACAAATCACGTTTTATATATACACCTAAACGTGTTCTAGTATGTGTTATTAAAGTTAACTTCCATTTTTACGTATACTATGTAGGGGCAAGGTGGGGGAGGGGGGAATTTATAGGGAGGAAATACGAAAGGGGAGGAATGACACTTGTCTAGGAGAAATTAGAAGACACACAATCTATGTGCAAAAGGATATTTGAAGTATAGGGCACTATAAAGCAAACAGCAAGCAGTAGTTTACAAATAAAAGAATGTAACATATTAACTGACCCAAAAAAAGTAACTGACAGATGAGCAGACTATATATAATATGATGATGATGATGATGGGAGACCAGTCACAAGCACCCATGATCCATGTGTGGGACCATCAGTACTGAAAGCAGAAATTGAAGATGCTATACAATACACCAGGAGATGTAAATCACGGTGCCAGGTAACATCACTGTCGAAGAAGGTAAAGCCGTTGGTGATCTGGGTAAAGAAGTATGCCCATTATATGACGTCGAGGGACGCAGAGGTGTTTCCAAGGCACCAGGGCCGGGTTATATACTGGCCAAGACCTATTGACGCGTCCTCGTCGAGCGTCCTGGGCAACAGGTCCCTTCGGAGTCCTGGCTAAAGTCAGTAGGATCGCCGATTCCTCCGAAGTCGGAGAGTGTCTGCCTGTACGGCGAGGAACCACCAGTCTGCACACCAATAAGCCAGATATGGGACAACGGATACTCACGCAAAACTCAGGTCCTGTATGACATCACACTGATGTTGGACAACAGGATGCCTTCATCCGACATACAGGACTTCACGTTGGAGCTCAAGCCAACGAACACAAGCAAGCAAGCAAGCATATGACGTCGCAGTCAACCTCAGCATTTTGTGACTGTCGGTGATTTCTTGGTAAGTTTACGTTCAGTAGTTTTCCATGGTTTTCTGAACGACCGACACTCATACCATTGAATGAAAACCAGCACAATGAAGTCTGCTTCCAAATCGTTTGATGTTGTGTTTCGAACATGGTATGTGTTCATAAGTCTTACTCCACAGAACCGGCATTATAGAAACTATAACAAAATTGTTGAATAAAATATATAACAGTGGATATATGCCTACTGATCTCTTGACATCTACTATCAGAGCTAAACACATGAAATATGATGCAGCATACTGTGAATAATATCGCACAACTAGTCTAATGAGTTATGTGACTTAAATAATGATAATTATAATGAGAAGAATAAGAGGTAAAATACAATCAGACATCATGGAATTAAACGTTAAAAAATGTGTTCGAGAGTGTTGTGTATTATCATCCGATCTGTTAAATTTGTATTGCAAAATAATAATGAGAGTCATTCCCCCATTAGAACTATTGGACGATTAGTGTTGACGCTGTATTGTCAACAACAACAAAAAAACAACAACAAAAAAAACACACTATTGGACGTCTAACGTTAATGTTGTATTGTTAGGAGAAATAATGGACGATTAGTTGTGATGTTGTATTGGTAGGAGTACCTTTGGACTATTTGTGCTTATGCTGTATTCCCCATTGGAATTATTGGATGATTAGTGTTGACGCTGTATTGTTAACAATAACTATTGGACGTCTAGGTTTAATGTTGTATTGTTAGGAGAAATAATGGACGGTTAGTTGTGATGTTGTATTGGTAGGAGAACATTTGGACTATTTGTGCTTATGCTGTATTGTTAGGAAAACTATTGGACAATTAATGTTGAATAGGTATTCCTAGAGAACCATTTATTGGACGATTAGTGTTGATGCTGCGTTGTTAGGAGAATATTGGAAAACTAGTGTGGATGCGGTATTGCTAGGAAAGCTGTTGGACTATTAGGACTGATGCTGTAAAGGAGTGGTCTCGAGGTATGGTATCCACCTCGAGTGCTGGAGGTCCCGGGTTCAAGCCCCGGTGAGAGCCGGGATATTTTCACGTGGACTTCTAGTAACAAAATTTCCTCTGGTTTCAGGGTAGTGAGATCGGACGCCTGTTTCTATTGTTGTGCACGTAAAAAATCCCTTGGCAGTTGGAAATCGAAAAAGACTAGCCTAACGGCGCTGCCCGGGCAACGTTTCGAGGTAAAAATCTACCAAAAGTATTTCAGGACCCTCACCGGTGCTACGAGGTTCGTGCACTGAGCTGAGATTATCCGGACTCAGGCTTGAGTAAGGAGTAGAACGGAGCACTTATGGGTTACACCCATGTGCCGTGATGTTGATCCGTCGACTAAACTAAACTAAACTAAAACTAAAGAGAATTATCAGACTATTAGTGGCGAGTCGCAATACATACATACATGCATGCATGTATACCCATCCGTGCGTACATATATATCCATGCATATATGCTAATTACACACACACACACACCACACATATATATATATATATATATATATATATATATATATATATATATATATAATATATATATATACCCAGAGAGAGAGACAGAGAGAGAGAGACAGAGAGAGAGACAGAGAGAGACAGAGAGAGAGAGAGAGAGAGAGACAGAGATACTGACATGCATATGCATATAGAATGTCAAAAATTTCCATTGATATTCCTAGTACCATCCCAACACAGCTCTGTAAACACTTACCACCATTTCATCATCATCTCGTGCTATGCTGTTAAGTGTGACGATTATCGTTGACGATCTCTCACCGTCAACACAGCTCGAATCGGATCTGTTGTCTGCTCTCGATTATGCCATATGACCAAGCCAAGCATTTTTTTTACCCTCTGGCTTTCCTTTACTCATTTCCCATTAAACTTGTCAGTTGTCTCTAAGTTTTCAAGTTTATTTCTCGTCATAACATGCCAAACATATTTTCATTCTCCACATCTAATTTCTCTATTACATTTACGACTGTTTCCAGTTTCTCGAATGACTGCCAAGTTCATATTATGCTTTGCATGTTTCTTAGAAACCGCCATTGACTGGCGAATTAAATATTCATAATAAAATCATGGGTTGGAGTAGTGACATTATTTGCTGCTCAAACATTGTCAGAGAATGCTAATTGTTTATCATTTTTAATAGAAGAATTCTCTAATAGTAAAAACGTCAAAAGGAAACAGACGTCAAAAGCCACAGTGTCACTGTAGTAAACATTTTGTTTACTAAAAGGCTTGTAAACAGCCTTTATAAACAGCACTGCCTTTAATCCAATATAGCGCCTTACAGACTGATTAAATTTGTAACTCTTGATTCTTTCTTCTTTGGATTTCCGTTTTCAAAAATCTTATTCCATTAAATTAATCATTATTTTCATTTGAAATACAACTTTATGGAGTCTAAAGCTTCCTTGTCTTTCGAGTTGCCTGTCACATTATCGGTTTTTTTTTCCTGGGGCTTTTCTTCACTTAAAACAATAATTGACAAATCCTGATATTGATTCAGATGAAACCATCAACTGATTCGTGAAATTAGGCGTAGACAGTCAAGATTATTTGGGTACGTTATGAGAAGAAATAAACTGGAACATTTAATGCCAACTGACAAGATTGACTGGGAAAGAGCACAGGAAAGTTAGAAAGATAAATAACGGGATGCCGTTGTCACATGGCATATTTCAGACAAGAACACAGACCTGATCCATGTTTCTGGTGATCGTGTAGGGATGGCAAACCATGACCGCCCATGCTTACCGACTTAGCATTTGATGATGATACAAATAATCTTTTATTTCTTAGTGTTAAGAATTGGCATCCTGTCACTCGGAGCACATCTATAGGTGCTTCGTCTTCCTCAGCAAATGTCATAAGGCGTAGATCCGGATAGTCTCAGTATCACGCCAGAGTCGTTCCACCCATACGCCACTCAGTATCACACTAGAGTCGCTCCACCCATAAGTCAATCAGTATCACGTCAGTCGCTCCACCCGTACGTCACTAATGATCGCGCCAGAGTTGCTTAATCCATAGGCCACACAGTATCGCGTTAGAGTAGCTCCACCCATACGTCGCTCAGTATCACGTCAGAGTCGCTCCATCCATACGACACTCAATATCGGTTCAGAGTAGCCCCATCCATACGTTACTCAGTATCGCGTCAGAATCGCTCCACCCATACGTCATTCAGTATCGCATCAGAGTCACTCCACCCATACGTCACACAATATCACGCCAGAGTCGTTCCACCCATACGTCATTCTGTATGGCGTCAGAGCCGCACCACCCACAGGACACGCAGAAAACGTACTTAAATCCAAACAAAAGAATCGTTAAATAAGTTGTTTCATCTGTTATTATGTCTTTAGTCAACTGTTGTTTAACACTGATGAATTAATTCAAGCACGTCATCGTTACACTACACTTGGCTTTTTATATGTTTCAAACTTTTGTTTCACTGCCTGTTAGAGAAAATGAGCCAGAATACAATTATATAAGTACAAATATCGCGGTTGTTCCTAAAAATAAAAAAAATAAAAACAATAATCCTATTTACAAGACATCGCTGTCAACACCGGAATTTTACTGTTGCTGTTGATGTTTTGGCAAGTTTTACATTCAGTCGATTTGTTGATGTCTTGACACGTTTTACATTCAGTAGGTTACCATTGCTTTCTGAACGACCGGCTCCCATACCAACATGTTGAAACCAAGCGCGACACGGTCTGTTGTCAAATCGATGGCAGCTGTGTTTCGAACGCAGGTAAGCGGAATTACAAACCGCTCCCGTAACGCCTTCGCCTCTTAAACATTAGATTTACTAACTTTGTGTATAGAAACGGAGTCGGTGAGGCATTTAGAGCACTTAACTGCCTAACAGGTAGTTCTAAGTTCAACTAACATACGAAATGGAATTTTCTAGTGGTCACATGGCATAGTATGGCCGACGTAGAGTAATGGCTACTCACTTCCTGTAGACGCCGTGATCACGTGTTCTTATCCCCATCAAGGCGGGGATTTCTCTAAAAGTTTACATGAGCTCCCAGTTCAAGCGAGCCTTAAAAAGGGCACAAGGAAATGTTCTGAGATGCAAAGACGGTGGGCATGATACTGGCTAAATCACCCATGGAGTGTCGATTTGTCTGTAAAGATATGAGACTAGTTCAATATACCAGATATGACTCAGGGCGGAGAAACATGTCCTGTACTACTTTACCAACGATACCAGCGTATCGACCCACTGTCATAAAACGGGAGCCAGACATTCTCTGAAAGGCAACCGCGCTAGTTTGATTATGACCCCATTATTTCTCGTGCGGTATTTAGGAAGAAAATATGTATGCCTGGCATTATTTCGACAGCTTGGAAATTTGACATAAAATGCTTGGCAAAATGGCATGGACTGCCTGGAAAGATGACACTGACAGCCAGGTAAGGTGATATTGCACGCCAGCAAGATGCCATCGACGTCAGGGCAAGATGGCATCAATAGACTATGTCACACGTTTCTCTTGATGATAATGATATCACGAAGTTCTCACGATGATACTGTTCATGATATTGATGATAAGTTTTGTGTGATGGTCGTTGTCTAGGTAACGATGTTCATGGTGTGTCAATGGAGATATCTGTCTTGCAATGTAACTCACCCCCGCAGTGCATATTCACCAGGCATTCAACAAGATTCCGTTGGCGCACATAATCCTTTATTACAAAAATAAGACGGACAAACGGAACAGGTTTATACATCCAGAAACATAACGTAATCCATAGAATATGAATATCCTCCTCACAATTTAACCAGCACACATCAATGCCTTCTCACGGCTGGCCTCTAATCTCAATCCACAAGACAGGTAATCCAGCTACAATCCTCGGCTGGAGCTCACACAATACAACCCACACATTGGGTTGGAGCCACTGCTCAACTATAGAACCCACTCTGGGGTTTGGCCTACACTCAATACAGAACCCACTCTGGGTTCCGGCCTGTCTTCCCAACTAGAAGCCCAACACAACACGGAGCTCTCCCTTAAACGACCTGACCCGCAGTCGGTCTCCTCTCTCACTGACTTTCCAGTCGCCTGACTTCACACAACACACAACTCTCCCTCGACCCATCCCCCCCTGGGGATTTTCACTCATATCCGCCCCATTATTTCTGAGGGTTGATTGTGTTCCTTGTAGCCAGGTCAGTCACTTTACTGTCTCCCACTCTCATCTCCATTCTTCCTCCTGCCCGGTCACTCAACTCCATGTCAGTGACCCAGGCTTATGTCATTACCCCCCTCTTAAAAGAAAACTTCGTTTTCAAATATTGGGAGACTAAAACTTACTAAACATGTGACCCAGACATATAGCCTGGGTAGCCCTAAGTATGGCTGCACCTTACTCTAGCTACCACACTACATAATACATCAAATGCTCATATTACACTCCTATATTCATCACACATAAATACAACCATCTATCTTGTGTATCAATGCATGAACTAATACATCACATCATCATAATAATACATCATAGAAAAGCATATACTTATGTACCCACAGGTCTCTTACTACTTCACGACCCCCACAATACTATTTGTGTACCGACCCTATATCAGGTGGTTCTGTTCTTGCATTAACCCACCTCTGATTCCTGTCGATGCTGTGTCTACCTTTCATGTACCCATGACTCATGGTACCTCTACAATTACAACATCTGTTTGCTATCCCTAGCCCTGGGTCAGTAATGTCGCGAACACTCTTTTGACCTGACTCCACTTTCCTATCTGTATATTGCACCGTTACACTTGAGTCTCTGTTTAGTCTGAGCTCTTTATTCAATCTTGGCCCCATATACCTGGCACCTTGCTTTCTGCTGCATACGCCTTTTGCCTATGTGCCCTGCACTATCCTGAGCTGTTCTAGTATATCGGTCTCTATGTGCTAAAGGTACTGATCCTTGCCCACGTGCAGTTCTGCTATCTGAAAACCTGCGAGTGAGAACATTGTTCTTCCTCTCGAAGCACCATCTACCTTTCTTTTGACTGCCTATGTTCTACTCTCCTACACCCTTGGGAACATTTTGTTCAGAGTAGTATCTTGTCTCTGGATTCACTAGCACTATATTTGGGATCCATTCTCATCTGCTCAGCTGTACTATCTTTGTCCTGAGTTCCTGTGTCTACTTCAAGTGCCTCTTCTACCTGAGCTATACTCTCTGATTTAGGTTCTCTTGTGGTAACTACCTCGTTACTGCTTACACTATATTTTCGGTCCCAATAAACTACTTCCTCTTCTGTACAATCTTTAACTCCTATAACATTTCCTATGATCAAATCAGCCACTGGTGAGTCCAGAACACACGCTGTCACTCTTCCAGTGATATATGGTGTTTTTACTGTTATTATGGCTACTGGGTAGAACTCTACTGTGCCATTGAATGTTATGCATCTAATCTTTTTCCCTGTATACTCCGAGGGATCTATTAAACTTCTCCTCACTCCGATAGACGTACATCCGGAATCTCTAATTGTTAACGCTGGTCTATCATTGACAAATCCCTGATGCAGCTTCAGACTTCCTCCTTCATGGACTGCTGATCCTGCTTTAACTGTGTGACCACATATTAAGACTGGCTGACTGTCTTTTTCAAAAAGAGGTTTGCACCCACTACAATCTTCATTGTTCAGCGTCTCAATCACTTGCGCTGCATTTGAGTGCTCTGTTTCTCTCATCCTACATTGATGGCTGATATGCCCATTCTTTCCACATTTGAAACAAGTAATCTCCCTTTTAGTGCTGTTCGTTGGTCCATCTGATAGTTGTGCATCACACTCTGCTGCCCTGTGTCTCCAGCTCCCACAATTCCAACATCCGGCATAATTTGGACGTCTCTGGAAGTTCCCTCTTCTATATGGGTACCGTCCTACTCTACCACCATTGTTTCCTCGGAAACCATTGTCTTGAAGTTCTTGCTGCTCACCTTTCTGTGCCGAATCCACGCTTTTCGCCCTTGGTCTGATGACTGGATTCTGGTCCTGTTTAGTGTACGCTGCACAGACTATTTCCTCACTCATTAGTTTCCCAATAGATACGTTAGGATGTGCAGTCATGTAGTTTTGCCCTAACTGAGACATTGTGTCTATGTCCTTTGGCTTCCGTTCCTCCAAGAACGCCACTAAATTAGAATTGCATGCAGATACAACCTTGTCTCTTAACATTAGATCTACTAATTTTATTAACATCTTTCCCTACTTCTGCAAGCTCCATCCACTTATTAAATGTATTCTTTACTGTGTTAACAAAATCTGTGAAATCTTGATTTGTCTCTGGCCCTAACTGTCTAAACTTTGTTCTATATCCATGCTCAGTTAGTTGGAACTTAGTCAGCAAACGTTGACGTAAGATAGTGTAGTTGTTTCTTTCTTCTACAGGTAAATTGAACATGGTGTCTAGTGCCTTGCCCGTAAGCAGCTCCCCTAGTCTAATGGCATACTGTTCTTCGGGGATGCCTAACACTTTCGCACTTGCTTTGAAATCTGTCCCAAATAAGATTCAAGGTTGTCTCGGTCCGTAAAGTATGGCAGTTTTAATCTCTGTGACGACTGCGAAGGTTTTCCGCTTTCCTCACTTTGACCCTTTGAAGATAGTTCTAGTTTTTCTGAGAGCAATTTCAGCTTCCATCTTAATCTTCTCTTCTCAATTTCCACTTTCATTTGTGTCTCTTCCTGTAGACGCTTGTTTTCTATTTCAGCTAACTTTACTTGTGTCTCTTTCTCTTCCTGTAGACGCTTGTTTTCTATTTCAGCTAACTTTACTTGTGTCTCTTTCACTTCCTGTAGACGCTTGGCTTCCATTTCAGCCTGTCTTTGTTCTCTCTCAGCTAACTTTTCTTCCTGTAGACGCTTTGCCTCGCGTTCATTATGCCTCTCCTCTCTTTCAATCTGTTTTTGTTCTTTCCGCTTCTGCATACTCCTGTAACTCTTTACCTTTCAGGCCTATTCTTTCACCTGCTTCAATATAATCCATTAAGTAGGCATCTTGTACTTGTGGACACGTTGCTGTGAATCAGCCAACTATAAATGTACAGACTCTGCTGTTAGTCTTTGTGTCACTTGCCTAAGTACACCCGTACTCACTGTGTACGTAAATCCGTAGTGCTACAATATCACTCTGTACTCACCCAGTCACTCTATAAGCACTAGGTAGTGAGGTGGGAAGTATCACCTATACTCCCTCGTATATATATCTATGACCAAAAGTTCATGAAGTCCCTGGAAATATTGTTAAACATACATATAAAAACATATACACACAAATGGATGATAACACTAAGTGATGACTATCCAACGCTAGACTTCACAAGCTGAGTACACGGAGACGATGATGACACAGAAATAAACCACAGTAACAACCACAAGCTTGTGTAGAGACACCCACAGTGCGCGTAAAATAAAAATATAAATTGACCACGACCACTAGACAGCATAAATGACGAAAGATCACAATAAAAAACATATATCCGAACACAACAAATATTATATGTAAATATAATAAAAAGAAAGAGAGAAAGAAAAAGAATATATACTGAAAATATACACAGATCTGACGTCAGACAACTCGGCTCTAGATATTGGTTAAGACTATTTCAATGCCCTGCACGATACGTCAACTCATTAACGTTTTTCTTACAAAAATATCGTAAGCACCAGAAAGACAAATAAATTATTGTGCTGTATCCCGACTCTCGAGAAACACCCCAACAAATCCCCTACTCTTGACAAACACTGGACCACATACAAATAATTGCGTAACACCCGACAACAATAAATATGACGATGGGAGCAAAACAATAAAAAATAATAATGTGTAAACTGGTTGGCCGACAAATATGGGCCTATTAATCCGTCGCCAAAAGTTCTTATTTTGCTGTTAATAGTTTTTTCACAATATGCTGGAAATGTCTGTATTAAATTCTCCGAAATGTTTACGACGCTAGATTTCAAAGCGACTTGTTGTTTTGTAGAGTGGTTCGTGAATTCACGTGGTGATCACCAGTTCCAACTGTCGAGAAAAGTTGACGATGATATAGTGATATCCAAACTGTTCTGTCTCGACACAGTCCGTAACGTTATTGTACTTTCTCTGTACGTGGTGGTACCACTGTAATAATCCAAAGTGTTCTCTCGATATGTTGTTACTTTCGTTGCGGAGATGGCGCTTCGCTGTATCATTAATGTTATGGATTTTCGTTACCCGACAAGATTCCCCAAAAAGAAAGGAGAATGGCAGGCAATGTTCAGCGCTTTAAATTTGGGTATATAAATCCTTATCGGCAAAGAAGTACAACCATGGTTGCGATGACGATAAGTTAAAACTGTTTGCTCATAACAGAATAATGATGACAAAGGCTTGAACAAAGACGAAACATCAAGTCTGGCTTTCTTTCAAAACAACCTTGTTTATTCCCGATCTCCTGTGGAAATTCCCAGTAACTTTCCACTGTCAAACAGCCTTGCCGTTCAAGGTCAACCTAATTTCTCTTATCACTCTCAGTGAAAAATTCCTCCGTACGACAGTTTTCACACACACTTGACAGCCCCACCCGGCTGCGGTATTAACTCCGTGGAAAATCACACTTTCCACTGCTGCCCTAGCACGGCTGTGGTGGGGGTTAACGTAACTTTCCCCTCCTACCTGGACGCTGGTGTACCCACCCGTCCTATTTACTGCGTCGAAAAATCTTGACCAGTCAAACTTGCAACAACACAGTGCGCTTGCCTCCAGCACACACACACACCATATGTTGAGACGAAATTGCTCGCTGTCTCCAATCTTTGGTTCAATCCTGTCAAACACACACACTAGGACTGACCACACTTGTTGCAAACACCGTTTTGTCCCCGCGACATTTTCTCTGTGCTGTCCGTGCTTCACACACCCCTGCTACTGCAATCGACTCTCCCGGTCGATTTGTCCTGCGTTAATTCTTTGGCGTCCCCGCCTCGTCTGTTTATGCGTGCTGACCGCCGTTAATTTACCTGTAGTGGACTTGACGTGAACTGACTGCTCGCCTGTGACCTCCGCCGCGTACCCTCCCCGCGCGCTGACAGTTATTTCACGATGTGGCGTCTTACGCACACACACGCTGGATATTCCCACTCCCTTCTGGATTAATCCCGTCTGTCTGTGTGAATTATCTGGCGCACACACCGAAGAGTTCACATTAACCTCTTGAATCAACGATGTCTGGCTTGATGGAACGTAGTCACAGATAATAACTCCTCTCTCAGCGAAGAGCCCACAAATATCTCAGAATGACAACACTGTCTATAATGCAATGGGTTTCTCAATATATCCCCGTCGTTCTTGCCAGGACAGTCCCCAGATGTCACACGTTTCTCTTGATGATAATGATATCACGAAGTTCTCACGATGATACTGTTCATGATATTGATGATAAGTTTTGTGTGATGGTCGTTGTCTAGGTAACGATGTTCATGGTGTGTCAATGGAGATATCTGTCTTGCAATGTAACTCACCCCCGCAGTGCATATTCACCAGGCATTCAACAAGATTCCGTTGGCGCACATAATCCTTTATTACAAAAATAAGACGGACAAACGGAACAGGTTTATACATCCAGAAACATAACGTAATCCATAGAATATGAATATCCTCCTCACAATTTAACCAGCACACATCAATGCCTTCTCACGGCTGGCCTCTAATCTCAATCCACAAGACAGGTAATCCAGCTACAATCCTCGGCTGGAGCTCACACAATACAACCCACACATTGGGTTGGAGCCACTGCTCAACTATAGAACCCACTCTGGGGTTTGGCCTACACTCAATACAGAACCCACTCTGGGTTCCGGCCTGTCTTCCCAACTAGAAGCCCAACACAACACGGAGCTCTCCCTTAAACGACCTGACCCGCAGTCGGTCTCCTCTCTCACTGACTTTCCAGTCGCCTGACTTCACACAACACACAACTCTCCCTCGACCCATCCCCCCCTGGGGATTTTCACTCATATCCGCCCCATTATTTCTGAGGGTTGATTGTGTTCCTTGTAGCCAGGTCAGTCACTTTACTGTCTCCCACTCTCATCTCCATTCTTCCTCCTGCCCGGTCACTCAACTCCATGTCAGTGACCCAGGCTTATGTCAGACTATACAAAATGGCACCGACAGCCTGGTGATATGTCATGGACAGATTGGTAAGATATCATGGACAGGCTGGTAAGATGTCATGGACAGCCTGGAAAGATGTCGTGGACACCATGGAAAGATGTCATAGACAGCCTGGTAAAATGTCGTGGACAGCCTGATAAGATGTCATGGACAGCCTGGTGAGATGTCATGGACAGCCTGGTGAGATGTTATGGACAGCCAGGTAAGACGTCATGGACAGGTTGGTAAGATGTCATGGACAGCCTGATAAGATGTCATGGACAGCCAGGTAAGATGTCATAGACAGTCAGGTAAGATGTCATAGGCAGCCTGGTAAGATGTCATTGACAGGCTGGTAAGATGTCATAGACAGCCAGGTAAGATATCATAGACAGCCAGGTAAGATGTCATGGACAGGCTGGTAAAATGTCACAGACAGCCTGGTAAGATGTCATGGACAGCCTGGTAAGATGTCATAGACAGCCAGGTAAGATGTCATGGACAGCCTGGTAAGATGTCATGGACGCCTGGTAAGATGCCATGGACAGCCAGGTAAGATGTCATGGACAGCCAGGTAAGATGCCATGGACAGCCAGGTAAGATGTCATGGACAGCCAGGTAAGATGTCATGGACAGCCTGATAAGATGTCATGGACAGCCAGGTAAGATGTCATGAACAGCCTGATAAGATGTCATGGAAAGCCAGGTAAGATGTCATAGACAGCCAGGTAAGATGTCATGGACAGTCTGATAAGATGTCATGGACAGCCAGGTAAGATGTCATGGACAGCCAGGTAAGATGTCAAGGCAGACTGATA
>JACEFZ010025479.1:0-10000 GCA_014155875.1 Cepaea nemoralis
ATATTAAATTATATATATATATATATATATATATATATATATATATATATATATATATATATATATATATATATATATATATATATATATATATATATATACAGACCTACAAGCACTTGGAATCAACGACTGGCAAGAGAAGGTCAACCAGAGAGACGAATGGAGACGGCTTGTATATGCAGCAAAGAACCTCAATGGCTCGGAATGCTGAAGAAGAAGAAGAAGAAGTAACAGAGAGTGCAAAGAAAGGACTTTCCTTGAATATCCAAGAAAACAGTAAGAATGGTGGTATCAAAGAAACAGGTGACACCCAAATGTGAAATAGAGATAGAAGGGAACATTCTTCATCAAGTTGATAGTTTTAAATATCTAGTGACATTTATAACATGAGATGGATGATGCACAACAGAGATCAAGAGCAGAATAGCAAGCAAAGGATGCATTTCAAAAAATGAAGAATATCTTATGTCGCTATCATTGAATGTAAGAGAGTGCTGAGGTGCTATATAGAACCCTGTTTTGCTGTATGGCTGTGAATCTTGGAATATAAAACAAAATGTTTTGCATATCATTTACAGGACATCGCTGTCAACATCAGCATCGTTCAGCTGATTATTGATTTCTTGGCAAGATTACGCTCAGTAGTTTGCCATTGCTTTCTGAGCGGCCGGCTCAGTTATCCCGCAAGTCATCCAGCGCGGGTAGATCCGCTTCCAATTCTCGCGCGCTGCAAGACCCCGCGTGGATAAACGGGATTACGGAGAAAGTCGTGTAACCCCTCGGCCAGAGAGACCGGCGATGAGAAGAGAGGCGCTGGAAAACATCGTGACGACTGGAAAGATCGAGGGGAAGAGAGGCCGAGGCAGACTACGAGAAACGATGCTGGATGGATTGAGACGGTGGCATGGAAGAATATCAAAGGCAGAGTTGATCCAGAAAACCAAAGACAGAGATCTGTGGAGAGTCATGAACGCCTTCGCCAATCGGCACGGCACTTGATGATGATGTTTGTTTTTCTTCAAGTTATGTCTCTAGTTTAGTTTAGTGTAGCAGACAGATCAACATCACGGCACAATGGTGTAAGCCCTGAGTGCTCCGTTCTAATCCTAACTCAAGCACGAGTCCGGAGAATCTCAGCTCAGTGCATGAACTCCGTAGCACCAGTGATATTAATTTTGTGGAAGTGATTTCGATAGTTTTCACAACGTGTAGATCTGGATTGAAGATTGCCTCTTTCATTGACTATTCAAACATATCAGTGATATTAATTTTGTGGAAGTTCTTCTTTCGTTCGCTTGAAATATGTCTATAGCTGCAATGTTGTCTCTCGTAAGAATCTAACAGTCTTTGTTAGTTCACTCAGTAGTCCATAGATGTTTATCTTCCACTGTTGTCTCTCTAGGCCAGAAGGTTCGCCTGGATATGTAGTTTGGGTAGTCCTGGAGTATGTGCTCGGCTGTCTGCGACGCCAAACCACATACCGATCTTGAATTTTGTATACATGTGGTTGCGTAATTTATTGTGTCCTGTTCTGATCTGAGGCGCAGAATAATGACCTGTTCTGGTCTGTCCATAACGAGTTGTCGTCTTGGGTATGTTTTGGTGGCTTTCATACCGATTTGATCATTCTTTTCTTTTGGTGGTATGTAAGGGGCATGTCAGGATCTTATATTTGGCTCGTTAGCTAACACGTGTGAGACAGTACAAGTATAACGTGATTCGACGTAAGACACAGCAACACAAGTTCTATGGATTTATTGCCACATTAAATACAGAACAATAATTACAACAATCTACAATATACAACTCACGACGCTCACAACCACAATACAGCTCATAGGTCTGACGCTCAAGATATCAGTCGTTCGGCTTTCAATCACAGAGATCCACACAAACGCCTTGCTTTCATCACACATGTCCTTCCAGTCTCCGGTCCCAGCTTGGTCTGAGCCTAGCACGCCAACTGCCCACTGCCTCGAGTGGCATCACGTGGCCTGCGTGCGTCTGTCGTCAGCCTGACCGGCTGGTCGCGTGTCAGGTAACAATCTTGCCAGCCGACAATTCTTGTCCGCCGGGTGTCGTAACGATGTTGCTGCATAGCTATACCATGTTAGGCTCTGACATTCTCCCCGGGTACCTCAATGAAAGATGCCATCTTTCATTCATGATGTATGTACATACTGGGGTAGTGTTAACTTCATGTCAGAGACTACTCTTTCCCAGTGTTATGCATGAAAATACATATATGGCATGGAAATATATACAAAAAATGTAAGTTGCATTGAAATGACAAATGAAGTACAACTTTTAACACAAATCAGGTTTCATCCCCCTGATGTCTGGTTACCTTCATTGCAATAATACCCAGTCAGATCAGTAGTACCAGCTTCACGCATCTACCTCGCAGCAATTTGAAAAAAAAAACGTAATAATATGGTTGTTTTGCAACAGCCATCTAGCCAGACTGAAATACGACTTTATTTGAGTCGTATTAAACACTCAAACTCTGACCTCATTTGGCCAGGAGCTCTTATGTTGGTTTGCAATGTTGGCAGCTCTATGACATGCTTGGTGGACGCCTACCTGGTGTGCTAACCATTTGAGCAACAAAATGTCTATTTTATACAATACACATTAATGAATATGTTTCAAATTATGGCCCATTGATGTAATTCACAAATGCAAGGGAAGTAATTTTGACATTCAAGAAATTCAATAAATTACAATCATTATTTAATTTCTTAGCGTCATTGCTTGACGTTTCTTCATATTAACGAGAAAAAGTCGGTAATATGAATACATTAATCAAGATATGATTCTAAGATTACACTAATCAAAATAAATAAGTACCCAATTGGTGTATTATATTTTATAGATTCAAAAGGATTTTACAATCGTCATAAGTTTTTGAATATTTGTATATCGTCTGCTAATTTTGGTGTACTTTTTAAATTACACAGGAAGTACACACGAAACGCAAAATTTAGTTGCTGTTACACTGTTTGAACACAACTGTTCTGGTTTTATTTTGTCACGGATAGTAAAATGTTTTCAAAGTTCGTGTCTGATGTTCTAGTATCACAACTTTCGGATTATGATGGAATGTTCTTATTTCCGATGTGTTCACAATTTATGGATAATGATCGACTGTTCTTATTTCGGATGTTCAAACGTCGAACATTTTGGATTAAATTCGATGCAGAGGTGGTGTAGAAGTCACTGTTCAGTCCACATTTGCACACGTCGTTAAAATATCACGGTGAAGAAAATCACTCACAGCTGTCACTGTTAAATGGTAAAGTTCGCTTCTGGTAAGTGGTTAAGCGTCTGTGACAGTGTTCTTGGTGTATATTTACAATTAATAATGTTCTCTTTCTAACACACACTACACAATTATACTACACTCATTACATGGCTTAATTAAAATAAGTATATTATACATGTCGGTTTTTTAACCGTATCACAATTTCAATTATAGACCTTACACAGTAGGTGAATAGCAAAAAAATTCACTTATTGGTGGCTGTGTTGGTCTGAGTGTATTACACACCTTGCACTCAGACATTGCTTACCGGGTCGGTCGGACAACGGGACAAAAGATCGGCAATTATATTGATTCTGCCGGGAATGTGACGAACTTCGAAACTGTAATTTTGAAGCTTCAAGGACCAGCGAGCAATCATATTGTTGGATGGTACTCCGGCATTTATATACCGTAATGGACTGTTGTCAGTTTCGATGATAAAGTGACGTCCTAAAAGGTATCTGGATAGCTTCGTCACACTTTCTACTAAGGCCAGTGCCTCTAATTGCGGAATGGACCATGCACGCTCTCGAGGCCTTAGTTTTCTTGATATGAAACAAATGGGATGCAGGATGTTGTTGTATTCCTGCAACAGGACTGCCCCAATCGCAACGGAGCTAGCATCTGTTCTCAATCTGAAAGGTAAATGGATGTTGGGCAATTTAAGGATGAGGTTATTCGAATTCTTATCAGAAAAGTATGCCAAAACTTTATGAAATGCATTTCGTAGGCATTCATCGTGTACAACTTTTTCAGGCTTATCCTTGGTTAGTAAATTTGTAAAAAACTCGGTCAGTTCTGAAAAATCAGGAATAAATTGCCTGTAATAATTGATGAGTCCCAACAAACTGCGGACTTGTTTCTTATTCGTTGGAAGTGACAGTTTTAGAATTTTGGAGACAATTTTGTTGTCTGTCATGACAAAGCCATTGGATATTCTGTACCCCAAAAATGATATCTCTTGGTAAGCCATGCTCACCTTTGAAGGCTTCACTGTCAGTCCGTGCTGTCTGATACGTTCTAGTGTCTGTTCTAGTGTCTTTATATGTTCCGTCATTGTCTGTGTATGGACACAGATGTCGTCAATATAGCAAATGATATTAGGAATGTCAGATAGGAGGAGTCGTGTCATGCGTACGAATGTGGCTGGGGCATTGACTAGCCCAAATGGAAGTTTGCACCATTCGTACAGTCCCCAAGGCGTGGCGAAAGCTGTTAGATGTCTGCTGTCTTCATGTACAGCTATCTGCCAGTAACCTTTAGACATGTCAAGCGTCGTAAAGAACTTAGCGTCTGTCAGTTCTGTCAGAAGATCGTCAGTGTTTGCCATTGGTTCAAGATCTAAAACAGTTATTTTGTTCAGTTTTCTGTAGTCGATGCAAAGTCGTATTGTGTTGTCCTTTTTGCGTACAATGACCATGGGTGAAGAGAAGTCTGATAGGGATCGTCTGATGATGTTGTTTTTTTCTAAGTTGATGATTTCTTGATGTAATTGTTCCTTGTAATGTAATGGTATGGTGTATGGTCTGCATCTTATGGGTGTGTTTGATGTGAGTATGATGTGATGCTGTACTAATTCTGTTTGTCCTGGGTTGTCAGAAAAAATGGTGTTGTACTGTTGTATCAACTGTTTGCAACTGTTTGTCTCTGCTTGACTTAAGTTTGGATTGATCTTGATCTCATTCAAGCAGTTTGTCGTGTCTAATGTAGGTGTTGGAATCTCGTCGCTAGAATCGTCATCTTCGTGATCTATTATCACGGTGCAAGCTGTCGTATCGTCTTGTTCGTTGTCTCTGTTGTGGTATGGTCTTAGCATATTTATATGAAATATTTTGTGTTTGTCTTTTATTAGGATCTCGTAGTCTACAGGTGAGATCTGTCTTGTCACTTTAAAAGGTCCCTGCCAAGAATCAGTCAGTAGCTGTCTGTCACTAGGTAGTAGTAGTAGAACGTCCTGTCCAGGTGTCAATGTTATAGTCCTGTTACCTTTGTCTGCGTACTGTCTGTAAGTAGCACCAGATAGTTTTAGTGCATTTTTAGCAATTTCACATGATTTAATTATCCTTTCACGCAATGATGTTACATACACAAATGATGATATGGGTTTCAGTATTGGAGTAGAATCAGTTAACATTTGGTGATAGATTGTTAATGGGCCTCGTGGTTTGGCACCATAGATTAGTTCAAAAGGAGAGAAACCGGTACTAGAATATGGTACCTCGCGATAAGCAAAAAGGACAGCTGGTAAGTATACATCCCAGTTGTTGGGGTGATCTTGAGTTACTTTGGCAAGCATGTGCTTCAGATCCCCATTAAGCTTTTCTATAATCCCGCTCGAGTGAGGATGATAGGGGCTATTGAAGACTTGCTTCACTCCTAACATTTTAGTGAAAGCTTGGGTGGATGCGGCAATAAACTGAGTGCCTCTATCAGACTGGATAGTATCTGGAAACCCAATTCGGGAGAAAATATGGAAGAACACTTCCATGATGTCGTTGGCAGTAATGTTCTTTAGCGGAATAGCTTCTGGCCAGCGGCTACATTGATCAATTAAAGTTAGGATATATTTATTCCCTCTAGTAGTTGTATGACTAAGAGGGCCCACAATGTCAACTGATAATTTTTCAAAAGGTCGACTGGCTAAGTCAGTGACTTGTAACTTTGCCTGTGGGTGTTTACCTTTTTTTACTAGTTTCTGGCATGTATCACAACTTCTGCAATATGTTCTTATGTCATTGCAAAATTTTGGCCAATGAAACTGTGTCAAAAGTCTTGACCTGGTTTTAACATATGCCATATGACCTGCAAAAGGTATATCGTGAGCAAGATGTAAAGCTTGCCTGCGATAAGTAGTTGGCAAAACAGTTTGCTTCGTTGTAATGTCACCTCTTGTGTAATACCTGGTGAGTATATCATTGTGTAAAGCAAAATGCCATTTCGCATTTTTGGTTACTCTTGCCTTTTTGCCGATCAGGTCAAAGTACTTTGACAGTGAAGGATCAGCTTTTTGAGCTGTTATGAATGCTTCCTTCATAGAGTCACTAGGTGGTAATTCTGGGCTAAGCATTTGTATAGCCTCAGTTTGGTTACTTTCATCTTGCACTCTAGCAGTAGCTCTTGTTACTGCGTTCACACACTCAATGACATCAGATGATGATGGAATGATATCGTCAATGATGTGATGAGAACTTAGTGCTGCATTAGCTAACATACATTCAATAGGTGATATGACATTTTCAGTGATGACATTTGGTTGTGATGTGTTATCATCAATACATAGTGATGTTATGTCATGGTTATGAGGTTTGTCATTCACCTCAGGTAAATTTCCTATGATTATATCGCACACTGGGTTTGTAAGTGCTGCGACCTTTACTTTCCCGGTGAGGAATGGTGTTTCAATGTATGCCCATGGTAATGGATATTTTTCAATATTGCCTGAAAATGTTCTACATGTGATGTGTCTGCCTGTATAGTCTGTAGGCGTTATGAATGTTGTTTTCAGGCCAATAAGTGTACTTCCGGTGTCGCGAAGTACTGTAGCAAACTTGCCATTAACATACCCGTGATAGATGTCTAATCTGCCTTTTGAGTCTATTACCAAGTTAGCTTCCTCATTGGCAATAGGGATGGCGTGCCCGCATGTTAAGATACCATTTTCATAAAAGGTATTACAGACAGTGCATTTGTTAGCACTAAATACATCACAAGCCTGTGCTGCATTTACCGGATGTTTTTCTGGATTTTCGTCTTCTGACGCTGAGCTATCGAACAAGGCGGCATTGGCTTTGTTGGTCATATGCCTGCCTCTACAATCCATGCGATGGTGCCCGTAAGCCTTGCAGAGAAAGCATTTACGTAAACTTTTGAACGATTTACGCTCTCTGTCTTGTCTGTTTACCATATTTTGCAAGTATGTTTGGTACCCTGGGTTTTTATCGCACATCTCGTTCAAATGGTGAGAAAAATTACAGTGAATGCAATGTCTAAATTTCTCAGAGGTAGGCCTGTTTGGTCTTTGCCTACTATAGTTTTTCTCATAGTTGGCCGCTGCTACCCAGTTACTGTCAGTAGCTTCAGTGGCAAAGCACTGTTTGTTGGCCGTGTAATAGGCCGACCCACGTCTTTCCATTTCTTCCACACTTGTGCATTCATTCTCCTGTAAGAACTTAGAAAAAGATGCTGGGATAGAAGAAATGACTTTATCTCGAATGATGAGATCTTCTAATCTATCATAACTTTTGTTAATTTTGGCTGCTGAAGTCCATTTGCTGAAAACATCTCGGACTAAACAGAGGTAGTCAGAGAACGTTTGAGTTGATTTTGGACTCAATTTACTGAATTGTTCTCTGTAACCTGCCTCGTCTAACATGAAATGTGCCATTATCTTAGATTTTATATAATGGTACTCTTTTCTGAGGTCTTTGGGGATGGTTTCAATGACTTTAAGAGGTTCCCCAGATAGACTCCTCATGTATAGAATATTCCATTCAGAAAGTGGAACTTGGTAATGTTCCATTAACGTCTCAAAATTTTGGGTAAAGGCTGCTATGCAGTCACCCGAGGTATAGTTACGTACGATACCTTGATACTTCTTATACTGGTTTTCTTTTTCCAGTCTTTCAGATTTCTTTGACTCTTTATTCATCGCAGTCTCAGTGTCAAGTTGTTTCATTTTCAACTGTAACTCTAGTTCTTCTCTCTTACTCTGAGCTGCTATTTCTGTTTTCTTAAGTTCACTATCTATCTCAGCTTGCTTTAATGCTGTTTCTGCCTCTATTTGCTTGGCAGCTTTTTCAATCTCTGCCTGTTTTAAGGCTGTTTCTGCCTCTGCTTGCTTGGCAGCCATTTCTGCTTGTTTTAGAGCTCTTTCTGCTGCTCTATCTTCGCGCTCACAGTATTCAGCGTATTTCTTCTCACTCCATTGTGTTAATTCATCACCTGTTAGACGTAATTTAATACCCATATCGATGAAATCAAATAATGACGACATGATGGAGAAAATTCGTCAATGAAAATCAACCACACAAAATATGTTGTAAATGGTTAGTAGAAAAACAATTTACAATTGATTTTACTATACGATGCGTGCCCACTAATGCATACGTAAAGTTAAAGTAAAGAAAAATATACTCAAGTGCCCTTGGATACGGTGACGAATGGTTGGACAATCGGGCTAGAAAAACTGTAGGGTCGTTACTTCGGAACCACTAATGACCTCTACGGCAAGGTTATGGATGGTACGAAAAACCTGCTTTGTTTTTGGAGAAAAATAAGTTAGCGTCTATTTGTTGGTGTGTGCCTGCAAGTCACTAAGTGTTGATTAGGTTTGGATGGCGTTGAGTATAATTGTATGTCGTAAATTTGTCGTCAACAGTGTTTCTTTCAACAGAAGTTACACTCTTTCCAAACCTCTTTGCGTTCCACAAACTCAATGTACAAAGACAATCTCTCTGTATCTGAACACTCAATAACATTGATGACACATCACTTACATCAAGATGACATTCAGTAAGGACATAGACATCAAGTTTACAAGATGGCGACAAGGTCAAAATGGCGACAAAATCACAATGTCGACAAGGTCAAACGGTGACAAGTTTCACGAATCACAAATGTTTTACACGTTTACAGGATCAAACAATATGTACTGTACATTTACTAATGGTTTTACACATATTTAAACAATGTAGTAATGGATCACAATGAGACTTTTCTGATCACATGTACATCACTATAACCTTGACAAATTTTACACGTACAAGAATTATAGTTTTAAATAACAAAGACGAGCAACACACGTCTACATATATTAGGTTCTTAAACAAGGACGAGCAACCCACGTCCACACATGTCAGGATCTTATATTTGGCTCGTTAGCTAACACGTGTGAGACAGTACAAGTATAACGTGATTCGACGTAAGACACAGCAACACAAGTTCTATGGATTTATTGCCACATTAAATACAGAACAATAATTACAACAATCTACAATATACAACTCACGACGCTCACAACCACAATACAGCTCATAGGTCTGACGCTCAAGATATCAGTCGTTCGGCTTTCAATCACAGAGATCCACACAAACGCCTTGCTTTCATCACACATGTCCTTCCAGTCTCCGGTCCCAGCTTGGTCTGAGCCTAGCACGCCAACTGCCCACTGCCTCGAGTGGCATCACGTGGCCTGCGTGCGTCTGTCGTCAGCCTGACCGGCTGGTCGCGTGTCAGGTAACAATCTTGCCAGCCGACAATTCTTGTCCGCCGGGTGTCGTAACGATGTTGCTGCATAGCTATACCATGTTAGGCTCTGACAGGGCACATCGGTTGTTCTTCTTTTGCTCCTTCCTTAGCCAAGCGATCAGCTCTGTCGTTTCCTGGTACTCCGCAGTGTGGAAGTGATTTCGATAGTTTTCACCAAGTGTAGATCTGGATTAAGGATTTCCTCTGTTACGGATTATCGAATATGGAAAACCAAATAAGGGGGGGGGGGGAGAGAGAGAGAGAGAGAGAGAGAGAGAAATGCTGCGTGGTCTCGAGGTATGGTGTCCGCCTCGAGTGCTGGAGGTCCCGGGTTCAAGCCCCGGTCAGGACCGTGATTCTCTCTCGTGGACTTCTAATAATAACATTTCCCCTGGTCTCTGGGCAGTGAGATCGGACGCCCGTGTGTATTGTTGCGCACGTAAAAAATCC
>JACEFZ010025479.1:12500-23564 GCA_014155875.1 Cepaea nemoralis
TCGACACCTCCAGCCCCCCAAACACCTGTTACCACACTGCTGCCTCTCAGCAACCACGACTACCCTACACCGTCTGAAGCGCAGAGGGCAAACAAAAAGAAATGTGTAAGCAATTATACTAAATAGATAACGACCAGCGCCATGACCGGAAGAGACAGTGATAAAATCAACACACCACTACGACGAAGAAGCCTGTAAGATTCTTCTACACGCGTCGTTATTGACTTCGATATTTCAAGCCCGGGGATGGAATCTACTCAATATTTCCAGAAATGATGACATGAATACAGACAGTTTACACAAGAAACATAATTATACTCTAAAGGTTCCTATATTACAAGAAAAATGGTAGCGAAAATTAAAATCACGTGTATTAACATTCGAGGTATAAGATCCAAAATTAATAATCTTATACCACTCATACACAAATATAAACCTGATTTTATACTCATACAGGAAACTAACGTTAACACCGACGAACACGCATCATATATCACAACATGCTTAGGTCTAAGACACTCATGTTTTAGTCTTAGTACTCAACATATCGGATTGGGTACAGCAATAATACAAACATCGGACAGGTGGCAGATTATAGAGAAAGACAGGGACAGCCAGGGTAGGGTAGCTATAGTACAGGTGGGAAATAACATACATAAATACACAATTGTCAGCATACACGCACAGACATCAGCCGCTCTTCTACCAAACACTGGAATACTTACTATCATACCAATAGCGGGGTAAAAACATTATTTTAGGGGGCGATTTAATTTTGCTGTGCATGACCTGATAAATGGAGATATAAGAATGCAAATTAGAAACACCACAGGGGAGGATGAACATCACTTAGACACATATAAAAACAATTGTAGATATCCATGGGCTGACAGACATATACAAGCAGACGCATCCCCATGGAACAGATACAACACACACGAACAATGCACATAGCATTAGACAGAATTTATGCGCTCATAGCACATCATATAACACAAGTCAAGCATTTACTGGAGACACTGAACTTCACAGACCATAAGGCTGTAGTTGCAACAATAAACACAGTACAATCAACAACACATGTTAGAAGTTTCCCCCATTGGAAATTTAAGAGCACACTTTTACAAAATCAGGACTGTGTAGGTTGCGTAACAAAACTGATTCGCACATACACAAGCGATTTACCAGAGATTAATGCCCGAGAACTCTGGGAAACACTTAAACAAACTATACGAGAGAGAACACAAACACTAGCAGCAGTAATACACAGGCAAAAACTACAACAGGAAAAATTATTGGAAAATGCAATTAAGCTCTCACTACAGACAGACAAAAATTCACCACATATAGCATTACAGGAAGAATTAGATCTCCACAGACATCATCGATTTCAGGGGGCTTTACTGCGAATAATGTCACAAACTATAACACAAGAGATACCGAATAAACAATACCTAGCTTTAAAACAAAACATACAACGCAGCAGATAGATAGGCCAGATAATTGACAGGGAAGGAAATATACAAGTCGATCCTCAACAAATAGCCTTAGCCTTTGAAGATTATTATAAGAACCTTTACACAGAGGAAAACACACAGGCGCAAGTACAAGAAAACTTTATGACATTCACAAAACAACTTACAGAGGAACAGAAACTAACACTAGATACTGAATTAACACTAACAGATATAACACAAGCGGTTCACGGAATGCAGAATGGCAAATCGCCTGGAACTGACGGTATTACCGCTGAATTCTGTCAGTCTTTCTTTCTTCTTCTAGATCCCCTTTTACTAACAGTATTCTCTGAATCTTTCCACAAACAAGAACTCCCATCCAGTTTCAACACGTCTTACATAACTCTTATTCCGAAGGAGAACACCGACAAGACACTTTTAAAGAGTTAAAGACAGATCTCGCTTTTAAACATAGACTACAAGATTTTAACAAAGGCTATGACGAATAAATTGAAACCAGTAATGACAACTCTCATTCATGAAGACCAGCAATGTAGTGTACAACACCGGAACATCCAGCAACACACACACACTTCATAAGGGACATCATCAACTACACACATCTGAAAAAATGTCAGTCCTCAATTCTCTCTTTAGATCAAGAAAATGCGTTTGACAGAATATCTCAATCATACCTCCACAAAACTCTCTCATACTGCAACGTGGGAAATTATTTTCGGACATGGGTCAAAATTTTATATTTGAAACCGGAAAGTCAGATTCTATTAAACCATACCCTAACCAATTCTTTCAGGTTGACTAGGTCAGTGAGACAGGGGTGTCCCTTGTCCCCATTAATGTACGTTGTCGCTCTAGAGCCACTTCTAGAAAAGATACGACAGGGCGACAATGTCAGGGGTAAGTTCACACCAGGGAAGGGTGAACAAAAGCTTCGTGCTTATTCGGACGATACCATTTTCTTTCCGATAACTGAAAAATCTGTACGGATCATTTTGGAGAACGTTATTGTTTTTCGGCAAAGGGAGTGGGGCAAAATTAAACTTCCGGTGTCAGCGTAGCGTACCATCTTTTAGGGTCCTCAAAACGGTAGATGGATTTTATCCCTTCCCTACCGATCCCACAAGGCCCCCTCAAGACGCTCGCCATCAGCGAGTAGTTGAACCGGAATACAATGAGGTCCTGATATAGAAAACACAAGTGTGTTCGCTTGATGGAACGCTCCTCCTTCGAAACCTTCACTTGTGTTGACTTTGACACGTTTAACAATTTGGATTTTAATCCGTGACAGAGTAAATATTAATCCTTTTTTTTTTTGGATATTAATAATAATGATGTTAATAATAATAATAATAATATTAATAATAATAATAATAGTAGTTATGTGATTCTTTTTACTAAAATGATAAACTTATTATGGCGAGCGGTGGTAGTGTGTATTAATCCTGTGAAAGGAGAATTCTTGACAGAAAGAAAGATACGTTGTGAAGGAATTTTCGTTCAGAAAGAAGTGCGTTAGCACTTGCAAACTAATTGTGGTAAAATTTAACACAACAGATGAATGACATTTATTGCCACAAATACTTCTTTATAAATTATTTATGGTGTAAAGTTATTTGAAGACATACGTTTTGAAAACATAATATCTGCTAAAATTTGCAAGATTGTAATATTGTAAAAATTTTGCTGTTAGAATAACCAGAAAGATTTAAGCCTGGTATAAAGTACTAAAATAGTATTTTTATATATTACAACAATAATTTTAATTGGTATTATTGCCCTTTCAAAATTTCCAGAAGTATTTCCCTTGTGTTTTTTTTTTCAAACCAATGCTGCTCTGGATGATGCGTGGTCAACTGACAACTGGGGGACCGTGGTGGTGTAGTGGCTAGCATTGTTATTGTTTATCTTCAGTATTTACATTCACAACAAGAAAACATTGTTTTAAATAGAACAAACGAAATAAATGAAGACCTACAACCGGTGAATGCAAATAGAGACATAAATTACAGAAGGACCTAACGAAAAAAAAAAAAAAGGTGGCGAGAAGTACAGGCAAATATTGGGACACCGGACATTGAATGTGTTCTCTTAGCATATATCAATGTGCCGCTTTTAAATTTTATTTGTTTTCCCCTACATTATCATCAGCACGACTGTTTATTCTGCCAAAATTCTCATTAAAAAAACATCTTCTCGGAATCAATGTGCCAGTTTCATTCCACGGCCCTACTTAACCCCAATAAAAATAATGCTGTAACCATATAATTACACTTAAAATCCTCCAGTTTATGTGTCAATAAGACGGTGACAGCCACATAACTCACACTTGGCCACACTAGGCAGCTTGCATGCTGGCGTGTCTGTGCCGCTAATTTGTCTTTTTTTTGGTTTTTATTGTTTCAGCTAAAGTATTATTCATTGATTCACTTTATATGAAATATAACTCTGAAGTATGCACCTTGCGAGATTCAGCTAAATATGCCAGGCAATAAATCGTGAAACACATTGTTTGTGGCTTATGTGTGTCTGGCTTCCGGTTTCAAGATGGCGACGGACGGTCGTGTTGTTTTGTGTTCGTTAACTTTTCCGCGTAAGGGATGGATTTATTCATTTCTTGCGTGTAATTGGTGTGCCAGGATGTAAAACCAGGAGTTTCTACTCAAGATCTGCGCGGGTGCTACGGAGTTCGTGCATCGAGCGAAGCCATCCTTGAGTGAATTTTCAGCAGCGTGTGTGGTTCTCAATCAAAAGTCTGTGTTTACGTTTTTTCAACATGGCGGAACAACGTGTGTTTTCCGAACGATCAGCAGTCAACATACCGAAGCGGCGTGGTAGCCGCGCAGGGAAAAAGAAGCCAGGTAAGCGCGGTGGCTTGAGACGTTTTAGACTCAAGTGTCACCGTCTAGGACTCAGGAACATCCGTATTCTATATTGGAACTGTGCCAGTGTAAAACAACGGGGCTCTATTTTAGAAACCCTAGTTTACAGGAACGACATTGTAGCACTCCAGGAGACGAGACTGGGCGATCAGCTACTCCGAATTGCCGGCTTCAAATGTTTCTATAACAGACGACATCTGGGAACGGCGATTCTCGTTCGCGACAGCATGGTGGCGTCAGAGCTAGACATGTCCAGTTGGAACAGTGACGATATACAAATACAGGCGTTGAGAGTTCATTCCAGTATACCATTCGTGTTGGTTAATGTTTATGCCCGCAATGCGAGTATGGACGCCCAGAAGTGGCAGTGCTTAAGTGGCATATTAGGCCACGAGAGAAATGTTATTTTCTGTGGTGACTTCAACGCTAAAGGCAGATCATGGGGAAACACTTCCTCCAATACACAAGGGGAGGAGCTCGAGACTGCACTGGAAACCATCGACCTGGTTTGTATCAACAGTGGCTGTGTCACCAGGACAGCAAGCCGTCCAGGCGATGAGGACAGTGCTATTGATCTGGCGCTAGTTTCACCTTCACTCACTACAGTGTGTAGATGGGGTGTCCTAGGACACCATGGCAGCGACCACCACCCATGCAGCATATTGGTGGAGAAAGGCAGAACCAGGCAGCACAAGCTAAAGGTAAAGACGTTCCAGTATGACAGTACAGGGCAAGATGTGGTGAGTAAAATAAGACGTGACAAGCGCAGAACGTTTCAGGGCAGGAAGAAAAGGAAAAAAAGCTGGGAGCAGCCACCGTGGTGGAGTTTCGAGGTGGAGAAGGCTTGGGTGGATAAGCGTAGTGCTGTAAGGAGATGGCAAAATGCCAAGAAGAACAGAGCTGGTCATCCTAGTCCCTGCTTGCACTTAGAAAGAGAGATGCACACAAAAGTAAGCTATTTCAAAAAACTGGTCACGGTGGTTAAAAGCGAAAAATGGGCAGAGGTGTGTCAAAGAGTAAGCACAGACAAGTCACTGAAATTGTTCTGGCGACTACATAAAAGCATGAGTGGTGTAGTCAAGAATAAGAGCATTTCTGACTTCCAAGGTGCTGACCTCATCTGGCAGAGGACTGACGAGGACAAGGGCAAAGCCCTCTTTGAACGCTACCTTGAGCAGAGCAACCAGACAGACATGGGAGGCCGGAATCTGGCCAAGGAGGTCACCTCAGACAGATGCAAGGCCCAGAACACTTCGGATGAAGACACAGTGACAGTGAAAGAAATCAAGGCTGTGCTTCGACGATCAAAAAACAGTGCTCCAGGTCCTGATGGCATAAGATACGACGACATAAATAGGTGTACCGACAATGAGCTAGAGAAACTAGCAGACATGTACAACAACAGTATAGGGAGTGCTAGCATCAAGGAGGAATGGTTACACAGCTATCTGATTCCCTTGCCGAAGCCTGACAAAGACCACAAGAAAATTCAGGGATATCGAATTATAACCATGCAGAATACAATAGGCAAGCTGCTGGAGAAGGTAATTGCCAGGAAAATATCAAGCCAACTAGAGAGGCAAGGTGTTTTCCCACCTACCCTGGGTGGGTACCGTCCAAAAAGAGAAACCTGGACCAATGCAGCAGTCTTTGCCCACGATGTCTATGAAGGTTTCCACTCAGGCACTGAAACCGTTGCTGCAGCGATTGATCTTGAGGACGCATACAACAGAGTACCACTGGATTTTTTAATGTTTCAGCTTCTTGAACTAAACGTAAGTCCATTCCTCCTTAGTTGGATCGCTGCAGCTCTCTTCCAACGGAAAGTAGTTTTTAGATGTGGCAGTTGGACTTCGGAACCAACAACAATATATCCTGGCCTACCACAGGGATCACCATTATCTCCGGTACTGTTCAACGCCTACACAGTGAGAATCACCAGTGAGCAGATCACTGGACCTGGCAGGACATTGTCATATGCCGATGATGTTTTAGTGTATCGTCAGGGTAAGGATAGAGAGGAGGTTGCTGTGGAACTACAAACCGAACTCAATCGCATAAGTACTTGGTGTGATGAAGCTGGGGCAATGGTCAACCCAACAAAGGCAACAGTGACTTGGTTCTCGTTGAATAATCATATTGTCAACAATCCAACACCAACTGTAATGCTGTGTTCAGAGACGGTGGAAAGAACGCAGGCAATGAATTACCTGGGGATACGGTTTGATCGAAGCCTTGCTTATAATGTGCACATAGACCAGGTGATAACAAAGGCCAAGCGGGGTTTGGCAGCGATGCGGGTGATGGCGGCAGCAAACTGTGAGCAGCGCCATCTATGTCTTCTGTACGAGGGGCTGGTCATGTCTGTTTTGGAGTATGCAATGGCAATCCTGACTGTCAGCCATAAGCAGATAGAAAGGATGGAAAGGATACAGAATGAAGCTATGCGCATTATTCTTGGATGTACAAGAGATACAGCATGCAGGGCGATGCGCTACCTTCTTGATTTTCCAACCATTGAAGAGAGAATGCAAGTTTGCAGGGCACGTGCCTACCTCAGAATTAACGCAAACACACAGCATCCACTGCATAGTGAAATTAGGAAGGTGAAGGGCAGCAGGTTAAAAAGAGGACGGTCGTGGATGGGTCAAGCCGAGGACATTCTTCAACAGGTGTGTTCACTTGAGGACTTAGAACCTGGCGAGGAGTGGGTGCAAGTGCCAACAGACTTCTGCACATCCTTTTCAGTTTGCATCCAACTAGATAGAAAATGCAGACAAGAAAATCCGGCTGCTGTTGAGGCTGAAGTACAAGCGTTGATTTTCGAGAATTCGCTAGACAGTGACGCGGTCATCTACACAGATGGGTCGGTCGTCCGACATGTGAGAAGCTCATGGGCCTTTACAGCTCGGGCCGGAGGGAGAATTGTGAAGGAGGACTCTGGTGCTTTCACTGAAACCACAAGTAGCCTGACCATGGAAGTCATGGCAGTAAGTAAAGCAATAACATGGCTCGAGACACAGACATTCACTAGGGCTTGTTTCCTTAGCGACTCAATGAACATGATCAAGAGGATAGAGGAGGGGTCGATCCGAAGAGAATGGTTGCTGCCTCTGAAGCGGTCTCGGCTGGCAAAGATTAGTTTCATCTTCGTGCCAGGGCATGCGGGAGTACAAGGAAATGAGCGGGCTGACAAGCTCGCAGGTGAGGCTACTGTTGAGGGCGGACGCGCCATGGACCAGGCTGACATTCTGAATGCTCTACGAGAAGTGAGACTTTTGCAAGAACGAAGTGATGACTGTGAATCTACAACAATGGCCAGACTGCGAGAGCAGCAAATTAAAAGAGGGGTGGCCAAACAAGAACACTACGCAGGAAGCCAAAGAAGATTGATAAACCAACACAGAACTGGCGTCGTTAGCCGCTACACGCTGCGGGATTTGCTGAGGAGGGGATCCGAGCACTTATGGACTGAATGGTCCGATGTGCAACGAGGATGATCTGTCGACTAACTAACTAACTAACTAACTTATGTGTGTAAATTCACTAATGAAATTCATCGCACTAAGTAGACATTTCTTGTTTGTTTTAATAAAATTGGGTGGAACTGCGGTAAAGCTGTGAAAATGTAAACAATATAAAATGACACAAAGTAGTGCAGCTTTACATAACAGAATTACGACACATACAGGACGTTGCGGCGATTAGCCTTCATCAGCAAACAAACACATATACAAACACAACATACAGTCAAGGAGATCTCCTGTGACTACATCAAAAGGTGACTACAAGACGAGAAGAACAAAAGGATGAAAAAAGTGAAAGCAAAATTGTTTGTTTTAATTATGTTAGGTTTGGCCATTGAACTTTAACAGGCCATATGTTTCTTTTAATTTAATTTTTGTTAAACCTTAATTGTGTACAAAACAGTATGTATTTACAAGGTGCAATTTTACAATTATGGCCTGGTGCAATTACCAACACGTTACTTGATGATTTGGGCTGGCCATACATTTACCTCAAATACAGCTACATTCACAATTCTTGTATGTTGTTGGTCTGTTGTACCTCTCTCTCTCTCTCTCTCTCTCTCTCTCTCTCTCTCTCTCTCTCTCTCTTCCTCCTCCTCATTCTTTCTCTCTCTCTCTCTCTCTCTCTCTCTCTCTCTCTCTCTTCCTCCTCCTCATTCTTTCTCTCTCTCTCTCTCCTCTCTCTCTCTCTCTCTCTCTCTCTCTCTCTCTCTCTCTTCCTCCTCCTCATTCTTTCTCTCTCTCTCTCTCTTCTCTCTCTCTCTCTCTCTTCCTCCTCCTTATTCTTTTTCTCTCTCTCTCTCTCTCTCTCTCTCTCTCTCTCTCTCTCTCTCTCTCTCTCTCTCTCTCTCTCTCTCTCCGTCTCTATCGTGCGTCCGCCGCAAACGCCATACATGCCTGTTTTGTTGTTGTTGTTGTTGTTGGAAGGGACGTGTTTGCAATGTTTGCGATGTTTCATGTATGATGCCTTCAGAGATAGTTTTAGACTTTGTTTAAATATAACAACGTGTGCTTGGAAATAAAAGGGGAAAAGTGTGGAAGAGAAGCCTATGCAAGAAGTGCGTGTGTACATGCACTATGACATGGCTGTTATATTATCATAAGTGTATATGTATGCATTTGTTTTATTCACACAAGTGTCATTTAACACTAACAAACGGCAACGCTCTGTGATATACACAAACAAAGAAACAGACATTGCACCTTGTAAATACACACTATTTTGTATTAAATAAACGTTTAAAACAAACAACCATACAAACATACAAACATGGCATGATTAAAGCCACAGTTATATTAAAAGTTTTTTTTAAAGTTTTGTTGACCGGCATATTCCTATATGCCCAGTGAACATCCAATGCCCTAAAGTTTGTCTTCATTACTTTTTCCCGGTGTGTGTATTCTTAGATCTATCTCATCTCATCTCATCATGTTCCTCTTGTACCTTGCGGTGTCGAGGTGAAGTATAAACTTCGTGAGAGTGCCCGGTTATGGGCTTCGTATATCGACATTCCCATGGATTCTGTTATTCCCTCAGTCCAACGTTTACGTGGTCGGCCTCTTCCTCTGTTTCCATCTGGTCTGTACATCATTGCTTGTTGTGGCATGCTGTTGACTGGTAGCCTACTTGCATGGCCAAACCATTTGACTTGCTGCTTTCTAATAAAATCTAGAGCAGCTTTAACCCCTACTTTAGTCCTGATTTCTTCATTTCTGATCTTATCTCTTCTTGATACGTTGAGTATTCTTCTCAGAAACCTCATTTCTGTTGTTGTGATTTTTCTTTTCTCTTTTTCTGTCATTGTCCAGGTTTGGCATTGGTAGCACAGAGTTGGTAGGAAGATTGTGTTGTAAAGTGCTTTCTTAGTAGTTATTGATACATGTTTGTTCTTTAGTATTGGTGCCATTTGTCCAATGAGTTGATTTGCCTTATTGCACCTATTTTCGATCTCGTCTTCTGATCTGCCATTTGATGATATTATACTTCCTAGGTACTTGAAGCTCTTTACTTGTTTCAAGGGATGTTCGTTTAGGTGAATTGTTGCTGTTTGTTCTTCTTTAGTTATAGTCATTACCTCTGTTTTGCCTGCGCTAATTTTCATGTTATGTTCCCTACACATTTCGTTTAGACTATTCATGTGGTCTTGTAATTCAGCTTCTGATTTTGCTATTAGTGCTTGGTCGTCCGCAAACAGGAGTTCTCTCATGGTTAGATTTGCAGATGGTTCTTCTTCTGTGTTCTCGTCATGCGGTATTCTTGCTGTCTCTGCTTGGCTGGTTTCTTTACATATGTTGTCTATATATGTTATGAACAAGAGATGTTGCCGTTTGTTAGATCTATGTGTAGTGATAAAAACTCCATCGTGGAGCAAGCACGTCTGGGGGATTCTGATCGTCAGTAGTGGTTCCCCGACCCAGAATATTACGGCATTTTATCTTCTTGACACTCCGTGGGGGGGGGGGGGGGGGGGGTGAATCGTGTGAAAAGTGAGCGACCACTAAGGAGTACTCTGTTTAATTTTCATAAGCAGAAGTCTTGGTGTAACAATGCCTACACAACATATTGGGATTTAGTTTGGGATTTAGTTTTAAAAAGTTAGTTGCATATCCTTTACAGGACGTCGCAGTCAACACCACCATATTTTTCTGTTGTGATCTCTTGGCAAGTTTACGTTCAGTAGTTTGCTATTGCTTTCTGAACGACTGTCACCCATACAATTTCGTAAAACACCAACTCGTCCGCAGCTGTGTTTCGAACGCGGGTATGCGTGATAATGAATTGCAAACGTAACCTCTTTGCCACGGTGCCGGCTGTTACTTATAGTTCATTCACATTTGTTTGCCTCCATATAAAAGTCCTTATCTCAGTAACCAACTGAGGGAACATCATGAGATTTAGCATATAACCTTATCATTATGTCCACCCAACAAAAAAATTTTTGTTCTGGAGATTGTACAGCAGATTTCAAAGTATGTTTATATGCGGTATATAATTTACGGGTCACAGATGAAGTGCACAATATTAGAAGTATTACATCGTCACACCGAAACATTAGCGATGAGGTGTTAATTTTCTCGTGATTCACGGGATTGGCCTTATGACAAGAACCCCGCGCAGTTTAAAATGAGATTGTTCAGAGGTGTCGTCAATATGTGGGGTTTTTTTTTTTTTTTTTT